>CAEFZY010065587.1:0-32476 GCA_903066815.1 Brachyrhaphis roseni
TCATAAACGTGACATAACACCGTCATAAACATGACAACTCCTGTCATAAACGTGACATAACACCGTCATAAACATGACAACTCCTGTCATAAACGTGACATAACACCGTCATAAACATGAGTAAGTCTTTATGAATGTTTATGATTCTTGTCATAAAGTGCCATTCAGTAAATCATGACACTTAATACAAAGTTGACATTATTCAAAATGTATTTGTTATTACAACCTGACATTAACCAAGAAATCATGATCTTACATCAATTTGTTATAAAAGTATTATTGATTAAACTTTAGCTTTAATAACATAAAGGTACATATTTTTTTATTATTATGTAGCTTTAATGAAGTACTGCTCACCTGCAGGTTGGGGACTGCAGTGCCTCCTGCTGGTCCTCCTCCTTCTTTCTTCTTGGGAATAAGAATTAAAACCCTAAAATAATTAAAACCTGCTCACCTTAATCTTGCTATATATTGCCTCATCATTCCACCCTAACAAAACGATGAGTATGTAAACTTCTGGCCAACATTGAATCCTTAAATTATTGTTCATATAAGTTCAAAAGTTTCTTCAAGAACAAAAATCTTCTTCTGATTGTTTTACCCACAAGTCGCTCCTGTGTAGATTATTATCTCCATAACAAAGTATGGCTGTAAGATTCAATGTGAACTACTAACACTAATTTAAATGTCTGGTAACGCTTCATTTGAAGGGATGTGCATAAGACTGAACGTTGTCAAAAAGTTTCATTTGTTAAATAATGACATTTTTAATGCAAAGTTTATAAAAACATGTATTAAAAGTCATTATTTACCTAATTAAACTTTATACAACAGTCATTAAGTCTCCCTGACGTTCACACCAAACGCGTTTAGCGCGCCAAGTGCGTCTGGTTTTCTATGCGGAGGCGCATCGAAGCGCGTCAAGTGCTGCGCGATTTGACGCGTTTCGAGCGTCTTGATGCATCCAACGCTGGAGCTGGAAAAGCTGAACTTTCGCCGCTCGTAGTTTCAGAAAAATTTATCTATGTAGAATAAACTAATTGTCGCTGTTTGTCCTGTTATCTACGACCAATCGAGCTACAGAGACAGCAGTAGAAAGGATCTGACTTGGGAGAGGATCAGCGAGGAAGTTGGAATGTTGAATAAGTTATAACTATTGGAAAATATTTCCCCGCATTTGAGCTGTCCAAATCCGTCCAGCAAAAACGTTGAAACACATTAAATAAACGTTACATAAACGTAAATAAACGTTGCATTTATTTAGACGAAACATGCAGGAGACGGTGGAAGAGTTTGCCAAGGAGTCTCCTCTCAAAGTCCCATTAGAGCGGTTCTGACGCAACTGATAGAGCAAAATGTCAAGCGTCTGACTTCAAAGTGCACATAACTTGAAGCGTCACGCGTTCTTGACGCGCGTAACCCGTTCGGTGTGAATGCACCATTACGCACAGCCCTTCAAATTCAAGTGATACCAAATGTCTTTATGTGACAAAACTTCAGTTCGTCTTAAAATTACCAAAACCTTTTTTCCATGATTGTCCTCCATCTTGTATAAAATCCCTGAGTTTGAGATGTTTTCAATGAAGACAAGTCGCAGTGAGACTCAGAGCAGGTAAAATGTGTCTGAACTTCTCTGTTTCTAGAGGCAGGAATGGCTTTGTTGGCGCTGATGTACTGCCGCTGTCCTATCGGGAGCGGGCGGAGAAGCAGCGCATGTACTCGGTGAGCCAGGGGTTGAACTCGGGCTGAACCGCCATGACGGTTTTATTTGGGTCCGTTGACTTGGCCCGACGTCGCTCAGGTCGCCGGGACTGGATCTGCCGCTCCACCTGCCGCCTGGTCTTAGCACGCAGAGCTGATTCATGAATCTGTCGGTGAAACGAACGGTTACACGTCATGTTTAGAGAATGACAGGTACGCCAGGCCTTACGTCACCTCAGCAGTAGAAGCTGCAGGGCCGACGTTGTGAGTCTTCCTATCTGCGATGTCTGCATCCTTTTCTCCTGAGCCATACAGTGCGAAAGGATGTCGTTTCTCCTTTGTGTCCTCTTTGAGCTGCCGTACAGGCCTCACGCGCTGGGAGCGCCAGGCTGGTCTTGCTGATTTGGAGGGTTTTCTTTGGTGAGGTCGGACCGCTCTCGTCTCTTTTTCTGGAAAATGAAAAGAAAAACTTTCACAAATCCTAACCTGGGGCTGGACAATAAATCGATAACTGTAAATATCCCAATGGACACGTGATCAATACCAACACGTTCGATAGAATTATCAATAATTTTCTTGAATTCTGATCCAGAATCATATGGCATTCTGGGAGATGTAGGCTGAGGAAAGACTTTAACTTCTCAAACTAAAGGTTGGTGGAATCAACTCACTCACTCACTCTTTGGTTGCTTAGCAACTCTCTCATTCTTTGGTTACCTAGCAACAACTTGTTGAGTAACTGCCACAGGCAGTTTAAATTTTCTCCACTGTGCCTCATAACTGCTCAAAAATAACAATTAAAAAAAAACACAACAGCATGAAATGAAAACTGAGAATTAATCAGGAAAGGTCACACCACTAGTTTGGCCGTGTTTCAGATATTTAAAACAAGAAACTCATCAATAATCGTCAATATCGACTGATATGAAACCCTTATATTGTGACAATTTTTCAGCCACATCGTCCAGCTTCATCTTATCCTCACATTTAGTTATTAGAGCAATTTATTTATAATTCTGATCTTCTTTTCAGTTGATTTTAGGGTAGCAATTAACAATTACTCTGATGACTAATCAGGAAAAAAGTTTGGCATATCCTCAGATTTGTCATTGAATCGCTTAAGCCATTTTTTGTGCAATATTAGAAATTGCACAAAATTTCAAAGATGGAAATAAATAAATAAATAATTCAATTCCTTTTTTAAATAAAAAACAAACATGTTATTGCCTAAAAAGTAAATTTTAAAAGTAGTGGATTTGAACCAAGTGAAGGGAAAACTATGATATTTGAGGAGTTTTGTGTAAATTATACATATAGTTTTGGTTTAATTAGTGCTCTGAATGTGTTGTTTTTTATAGCAACTGGTCTTTTTTAGTCTAAAAATCATTCATTTGTAACAGAAATTTGATTATATTTACTGTAAGATTCAGATTTTAAAATGGGGCATACAATGAATTCAAAATTATGCAAACAATCCATAGAGGAAAAACAACAGACAGTTTTGAAGCTGATTTTTCAGAAAACAAACCTTTACAGTGACAGCAGTATTAACTGGTTTAAAAAATGTTACATCATCTTCCCTCCTCCTAACATTGTGTAGGCGTTGAGGAGCTGATGAGATCTGCTGCTGTCGTTTCTCAGTCTGATCCGTTTCCCATCTTCGTTTGGGTTTTTTGCACAAGCAGAAAATGTTTTCAGTGGTGAGAGGCTCTGACTACAGTCAGTCAAATATCTTAATCCTTTCCATGGAGAGTTATGCAGAAAATTCAAATTACAAGTCATTTGTTCAAGTCAACATCTACATGCAGAAAAATTTATTCATTTCTCTTATTTTTTCAGTGTGACTGTCTAACTATAGCAAACCTAAGAGCTATTCTGAAACACTAGCTCTTATTTGTTTTCTGGTCTTCGATGAAAGACAACACAATTATTTTGTTACAACCAGAATGACTGTAAACATTATTGCTAAAAAAAAGAAAAAGGAAAAAGTCGTAAAGCTTTTCTTAAATTGTGTGATACTTTAGGTACTCAGCATTTTAAAGTTATATTTGATAATAGTTTACCTTTGTCTCGGAGTGGAGCAGAGATCTCCTCTTCCTCTCCCTGAACTGCTTTGTTTGACTCCCTGGTATCGTCACACTGCAAACCTAAACAGTGACTCATATCACACACCATAACATGCAAACATTACAACATGATGATACATTACTCTTTTAATGTCACGCTTACTGTGTGCTGAAGACTGTGGGTCAGGCCTGATCTGGTCCTCATTCTGGACAGAACGTCTAGGTCCCGCTCCGGTGGTTCTGGTTTCCTGCTGTCTGTCCGTCTTGACCCCCTCAGGCTCCTCTGTTTCCGCTCTGCCTGGTTGACCTTCAACCTGGTTCTTACTGGGGTGAGCAGGGCTCCTTCCTCCTGAGTCTGAGTCGCTGTCCGAGCCGTTCCAGAACCAGGGGTTGTGTGTGTGCTCCAGCAGCCTCCGGGTCAGCCTGTAGGCCAGCATCTCTTCATAACACTTGGTGTAAGTCTCCCATTTGGGGTCTTTGAACTTCTTCATGTACTCTGAGCGGATCCTTTTAGTCACCATTTGTCCTGGTTTAAACTAAAAACAGAGCAAAAATAAACCAAAGACTTTATCACAGTAAGTCTACAGCAACAGTGGCAACAGTGCTGTAACAGCTAAAACTCCTCACACCAAGCCAGACATTTAAACCATACCAACAACAGTTTAAACCAATAGCAGCTCAGGAAGCCGTTCAAGGACCCGCCCACTTTCTAACTAATGAGCTCATAGCTCGCTTTCCGGGCAACAAAAACAGAACCAGAGTTCGGTCCGAATGAAACTGTGAAGATTGACATCTGCTTTCTAAATCTTTCAAAAATATTGGCTACAAGAACAGCGAGGAGTCTGTCTGCCATAACTACGTGACTACCAGAAAGTTCCTGAACGCGGTGACGTAACTCTCAGCTCTTCCTCTGATTGGCTGCCAAGATTACATCGACAACAGATTCGAAGAGGTTTGTTACCGTAATTCGCCCAAACCCATTTCAATTTAGCAACTGTAAACAATCACGGCTGGTGAATATTTTTAATCAGTTATAGTAAAATTAATCATAACAGTTTCTGAAAATTTATATTTATTATTTCTATATTATTTACGTCATATTATTTATAGTATATTTTCATTCATTCTATCTTGTACAACAGTTAGTTATAACTGTTATTCATTTGAAACACTTTGTAGAATAAAAAATGCTTTTTTTGAGGATATCTGTGATATCTCTGATAATACCACAAAACATATTTTGTTATCTGTAAGCATCGACATGCAGAGGTTATTTGGATATTGATAACAAACCAAGCACCTGAGACCATCTCCAAAGAGTATAGTAAGATTATAACATATCTATTCTGGATACAGATTTTCATTTAATAGATTCCCAAGAACTTTTGCTGTCACCTCTGAAGATTTGGAAGAAATAAATTCACAAAGATGAGGCAAAAGTGGCATTATGAGGTACTTTGACCGGTTTTATCTCCAAAAATGTGCAACAAAATTATAAAATATTCATTCTGGGCACAGAATATGGATGTGGAAGTATGTGTCATGCATTTTTTATAGTTATGCTTCGTTCCTATTTTTATCTCCTACAAAGGCTCCCCCCACTGATCTATTACCGTAATGCATCATATATGCGCGATGATAATCTTTAAGAGAGAGCTGGCTTGACTTTTACATGCAAGTGTCGACTCAGTTGACCCCAGACTACCAGCTCGGGTACGAAACGACCAGAGTTTAAAAGAAATCATGTAGAGCGACTATTTTTAAGGAACCATTAAACATTTTCCCCATAAGGCACACATCGACTAAATGCAGTGTCTATGTTCTCCTTTTAAAGTATGCACAGTTTGCTGTCATTAAAATAGCCTGCATGTTGTTCAGCGCAACCTTTTAATAACAAATATATCGCTGTTATGTACAGTCCGCAGGTCAGATTAATCACGGCACCATGGGAGCGCTGTAATCGCCTGTCGGCGGCGGCTCCGGTACCAGCTCAGTAAATCCATCAAACACTCCGTCCAGGTCCACAACAGTTGACCTGCTCGACGGGAGCGACTCTTGCCTGCACAGATCTAATTTTGTATACAGTACACATACTTACTGCGAGCTCGGATGTCACGGAAGCGGCCCAGAGCAGATGGTTCTGCTGTAATGACACAGGACTTAGCTCCGCCCACCGGCGAGGACGCTTTTAAAAAGCCAAACACACCCCGCAACAGGTGCTTCATCCCTGCACAGTTTTATCCGTTTGAGCTTGAAATGTTTAGGTGTTAGGTGGCTGATGCTTTGAATAATAATGTTGGCTTTTCTTTTGTCTCCTGTGAGTTTAAGAAAGTCTTTTTATATAAGCTGCATCTGTCAGATGATGAACTTCATGTTGTTTTATCCTAGACTCCCCCTCCAGAGCCTGGGAGTGACTAGTTACATTTACTCAGTTACATTTACTTAAGTAACTTTTTGGATAAAATTTACTTTTAGGAGTACTTTTACTACGCTGTAGTTTTTTACTTTTACTTGAGTAATTTTATTATGAAGTATTTGTACACTTACTTGAGTAAAATTTCTGTATTTTCTACCCACTGAATGAAAAACAAACATGTTTTAACCAAAAATTCACCAGATACAGACACACACCTGCAGTTTTTGTTAACATTTTTAGAAGTTTTATATTGAATTAAAAAAAAATTTTGAAAAAAATATTGATTTTGTTATTTTGTAATTATGTGATTTATATGAATAAATTTTATCTTTTAAATACCCAAACTCCCACATAACTTTATATTTTGCTCCGGGTAATTTCTAAACATTAAATTATTGATACCTTTTCACTCTTACTTGAGTAATTTTGTGGATGCTCCGCCCCTCTCGGGTTACCTGGTGAGCTCATATTCATATAAGGCAGAGCTTGGGTCCCTCTGAACACACTATGCTTTCGACTAAAAATGGTCCGGGGGCCCGGGCGGCGCATGTGGCAGCTCAACGGGATTCCGGATCGGGTGTCCGGTGTCCCAGCACTTCTGATCCGGGTCAGTTATAACAGCAGAGCCGCTCCTGTTGCGCCTGTTGCCTTTGCGCATTCCTGCCAAGTGCTATTCTGAAAGTGCGTGTTGAAGATGCTCCCGCTTTTGTGACCGAGTAGTCCGCCAATCAGAACTGATGATGACGTCACGCACCTTCATCCCACATATCCGTCTCTCTGTCTGACATGTGGCATCACAACTAAGGCATTAACTCCACTATTTTTTGCGTATGTTTGGCAGTCGTATCGCAAATGCTACATTTGGTCAGGTTGTGTATTTTGGTGTTAATTATTCTTACTTTTTATGATTGTTTTTGTCTGACATTCATGAAGAAATGTAAAAATGTGCAGAGTAAATGAAGAGTTCACTGCACTGAGCCCCATTGATTTCTGAACTCTTCCTGAGGTAAAACATTAGTATTGTTGTTTCTAAATTAATATCAACTTGTTTTCTTTATATTATTTGAGGTCTGAAAGCTCTGCATCGTTTTAAGTGTCACCATTTCTCATTTTCTGCAAATAAAGACTAAATTTTTGCTTTGAATTTCAGTTGTCAGTAGCTCTAGATCATTTTACTCAAACAGCTATAAAGAGTAAAATCAGAGAAATTGATCATTTTAAATAGTCTCTTAATATTTTCCAGCACTATGTGCTAATATTGAAATATTAAATAAAAACAAAAATGTTTTCAATTAGAAATTTGGACACTTAAGGGGACACCAGATATTGTTATTTTTGAGGGGAAAAATATATAATTTCTTATTTATATGAGGTTAAAATTGAGAATACTCATAATTCATCAACAAAAATTAACATTTATGTTTAAAGGCTACAAATTTTTTTTTAATTTTTTAAAAGGACATTTGTTGTGTGTTCCAGGTGCAGCAGTTTATTTAAACAACATTTGTGTTGTTGCTAATTTTTGAGGCAATAATCAATATAAACCCCTCCAAAAACAACACATAAAATGTAATAAAATAAATAATCATTCAGCAAATTCATTGATTTTGGTTCTGGTGAGAATTGAAGTCAGTGATGGATTTTATTGGAAGACCTTTTATGTGTTATGCTGCATGTCGCTAATGTAGTTATTTTTGTGTTCAAGGGAGGAATTGATTCATTAGTTATTGATCAGATTCAGTATTGATGTTTGATTCTCTCAGGTTCAGATAAAACTCACTTCCACCATAGGAAAGAATATCAAATTCACAAATATAACAGATTGGATAAAAGACAGAGAGCTTTTGATCGCTAAAACTGGCATTTAAGATGTGAAAAATTAAGAACATTTTTACTTTTTTTGAGAGAGGGAACTGACAATTTATGAGTTATAGTATCAAACAATTTATGATAATATGTTTTACATGTTAAGAACTGAATTTAAGCTCAGGATTATTATTTTTTTACAAAAAGGAAAAGTCACATTATCTTTTTGTGGCAGTCTTTAACATTTTGATCACAAAATGCTCCAGATGTTCAGCTCTTGGTTTAATTTGAGGTCGTTGTTAAAGGAAACCCTGAGCTTTGATTCGTTTTTACTGCATTTTTAGTTTTTCCACCCTCCCCTTTAAGAGAAAACCAAGGCCAGGGGCAAAAATACCAAATAATGGACTTTAATAAATTATCAATATGTATATACACTTACATTCACATGTGTTGGGCAACATGTTGTTATTTCTTTTTTTATTAAAGTTTTTTTGGTGTATGCATGGTTCAGTGGTTGTTTTCACAGCCTTTCTCCGTGCAACACAGACAACAAACAGCTTTGAAATATGCAGATTTTAAACCAATATAAATTGCACATGGATGTCAACGGCGCAGACAGCCAGTCCATTGACAGCAGAGTGTTGCTGTGCCGCAGAGCTCTTCCTTCCTCCTCGCTCGTTCTCCAGGCTGCCGGTGGTGGCGGAGAAGAAGATGGAGGATTTAGAAGCACTTCCTGTGGACGATGCTGGGGCCGGCCTCGTCGTACTCCTGCTTGGAGATCCACATCTGCTGGAAGGTGGACAGGGAAGCCAGGATGGAGCCACCGATCCAGACGGAGTACTTCCTCTCGGGAGGAGCGATGATCTAGAGAGAGGAAGGCGGCGGGAGTTTAGTAAGAATCAGACAAGAAGCTGAAATTTCTGCGTAAAAAAAAGTTGTGATCTGGTTTGTTTACCTTGATCTTCATGGTGCTGGGGGCCAGGGCAGTGATCTCCTTCTGCATACGGTCAGCAATACCAGGGTACATGGTGGTACCGCCGGAGAGCACATTGTTGGCGTACAGATCCTTACGGATGTCAATATCGCACTTCATGATGCTGTTGTAGGCAGTCTCATGGATGCCAGCGGACTCCATTCCTGGTCAGGTGAGAGCGCAAGTGTTAGGAGGACTAACGTGGAGTCGTGGTTGCCATTTTAAGACAAAGAAGAAGAAGAATATTTGGCGTACCGATGAAGGAAGGCTGGAAGAGGGTCTCGGGGCAACGGAACCTCTCGTTACCGATGGTGATGACCTGACCGTCGGGAAGCTCGTAGCTCTTCTCCAGGGAGGAGGAGGAGGCAGCGGTGGCCATCTCGTTCTCGAAGTCCAGGGCGACGTAGCACAGCTTCTCCTTGATGTCGCGCACGATCTCACGCTCAGCTGCAGGGAGGAAGATCCATGAGTTATTATTCAGAGCGCAAAAGAGCGGCGGCTGTCAATAAACGTGCGTAAAAGTCAGTCCCTCACCGGTGGTCACGAAAGAGTAGCCACGCTCAGTCAGGATCTTCATCAGGTAGTCGGTCAGATCGCGACCAGCCAGGTCCAGACGCATGATGGCGTGGGGCAGGGCGTAACCCTCATAGACTGGGACGTTGTGGGTCACACCATCACCAGCATCCAGCACAATACCTGAGAGGAGGCAAGAGGGTGAGTTTAATAAAGCTCGAGTAATTCTTTAAAAAAACAAACAAAAAAAACCTCAAAACTACATAACATGATGTGACGGTATATGCAGAAATTTTAAAATAAGTTTTGTGCGTAAAATTGGCTGATCTGTAAAAATACTCAGTTGATTTGTGTGTATTTTTGTGAGGACTTGCAGCGGAGAAAATCTCGAATGATCCTAAAAAAAATCTTAAAACTATGAAACATAATGTGACGTGTAGGTGCGTAAATCTTCAAAGAAATGTTGTGAGTAAAATTATCCAATCTGAAAAATATTCAGGAAAATCGTGGGTATCTTTTTGAGGAGTCGCGGCGGAGAAAATCCCCAGTGATCGTAAAAAAAATCTTAAAACTGTAGAAGGGATGCGACTAAAGTATGTGCGTAAATATTCAAGGAAATGTGCGTAAAGTTATCGATTTGGAAAAACATCCAGGTAAATTGAATGGATCTTTGTGAGGAAAAAATCCCGAGTCATCCTGAAAGGAATCTTAAAACTATTAATCGTAATGTGACTAAAGTATGTGCGTAAACATTCCAAGAAATGTTGTGCGTAAAGTTTTCCAATCTGAAAACTCTTTTGCGTGGGTCTTTGTTTTTAGTCGAGTTTCTCACCAGTGGTACGGCCGGAAGCGTACAGGGACAGCACAGCCTGGATGGCCACATACATGGCGGGGACGTTGAAGGTCTCAAACATGATCTGGGTCATCTTCTCCCTGTTGGCCTTGGGGTTCAGGGGGGCCTCAGTGAGCAGGGTTGGGTGCTCCTCGGGGGCCACTCTCAGCTCGTTGTAGAAGGTGTGGTGCCAGATCTTCTCCATGTCGTCCCAGTTGGTGATGATGCCGTGCTCGATGGGGTACTTCAGAGTCAGGATACCCCTCTTGCTCTGGGCCTCGTCGCCGACGTAGGAGTCCTTCTGACCCATACCGACCATGACACCCTGGAGGAGGAGGGAAGGAGAAGGTTATCCATGGGGGTGGGCGCAGAGAGCCAGACTGGCTTCGCATTGCGTAAATGTGCCAAATAACGGCGTGCGTCACAAAGACGGCACAAGTGACAAATTTAGTCTCAGTGACTGAGCCGCAGTTACTCGCTCTGAGAAACTAAACTTAAACATGATGCTATGCATTAAAATATTTACTAATATCTCTGCTTTTCGTGTAGATAAGAGGCTCAGGTGTCACAATTTCTTTTGTATCAAAGTCTGATAATTTGGAGGCTTTTCTTCTTCGTTGGTTACCTGGTGACGGGGGCGGCCGACGATGGAGGGGAACACGGCCCTGGGGGCATCGTCTCCGGCGAAGCCAGCCTTCACCAGGCCGGAGCCGTTGTCGCACACGAGGGCGGTAGTCTCATCGTCGTCACACATGTTGGCTTCTGTCACCCAGGAGAGAAACAGGAAGATCAGAGCGCACCGAGTCGCCTCGCCGTGTGGGAATATGTGGATTAAATCCACACGCAGCCTTTAAAGAACCCGCAGTTTTCCTTCAGATTAAAACGACCGCGTTAACTCCACGTCTAAATTATTAAAAATGACTCTAAGGATTTGGGAGCTTGTTGCCGTTTATAATAGGCTTTAAATGGAAAGTTAAACACTATTTGATGGGATTTAATGAACAAAAGCTGAATTGTAAATTTGACTTTGATTTTAGACAAATAAATTGTGGATGTTTTCTTATGTAACTGGACATCATTTTTGCAATTTTACCTTTAACTTCGAGGAATTTTTAAATCCAAATTTGTCTTACCTGTTCCCTCGTTGTTGCCTGAGGAAACATACAACAAAGTACGTTGTGTGTTTTGATTTAAAAATTCCTTTGAGGAATTTTTAAATCAAAATTTGGCCAAAAATGAAGCCAAACTTTTTGATTTTGGCTTCATTTTCCCTCAAAATTAAAGGCAAATACAGCGAGGAAACAGGGAAGGCCATCATCAATTTTGCGCTTAATCAATGCCAATTATTATTTAGATTTAGTCTTACAGTTTCAGATTCTTAGACTGTAACTGTTTCCTCCTTATCGTGTGTATTTTTACAAACTATCTGGTCCTACATGTTCCCCGGACGCTCCGCCGGTTCTCTAAGGCCTACAGTCTGCGGCTCCAACCCGGACGAGAAGCTTCGGAAAGCGGCCGATCCTCGCAGGAGTCTTACCTTAGGTGTTTGTCTGCGGCTCGGAGAGAATGACCCAACCAGTGCTGCTGCTGAACCAGCTGGAGTCCTGGCCGCTGCCCGGCCGCCTTTTATACCGGCCGTCCACCATTCACAAAGCTCAGCACTGGCCCCCATCCCGGCCCTCGGCCATATTAGGATGCTGCAGGGCACCGGCGGCGGGAGTGGGTGGGTGGGTGTGTTCGCGGGGGCAGAGGGGTTCTGGTGGGGTGGCTCTCATTGATGGGGATCCAGAGTGACGCTGTGCGCCCCCGGCGAGCAGAGCGGGCGCTCCATGTATGGGCCTGTCGCTCTGACCTCCCTTCGAGCCCCGCAGACCCACCTAGACGGCCGTATAAGGAGCCGCCGCGGGCCACCGGGGGGTTTCTATGGGAGATGCCAGTTGCTGCCAAGCAGGGTTATAGATTTGCTGCTAGTAGGCCTCATCCGGCCTTAAAATGGGAAAACGCTTCCCTCATGTGAACCGATTTAGGCCGCAGAGCGCAGAGCCGGGATGGACCCGCCGAGGCTGATGGGTTCATGGAAATCAACTTGATGAAAACTTTGAGGGATTTCCTTACATTTCTAATCATGAAATGTAATGAATTAAACTCCGCCAGGCTTTATAAGACAATCCAAGCCTCTCACTTATTCACCATGCACTGATTTCCTTCTGCAAAGCGAATCACACACATCCCACCTGCATTCATATGCATTTTATCCTCTGAATTAATTCGTGTTTTAAATCTTTTTGCAGAGCACATGGCTCAGTGTGAGCCAGCTGAAACCTTATCCTCCTGCAGAGCCTGTACTCTGCTCTGTCACTGCAGCAGCAGCCGGAATAATTATAACTCTGCTGGAGGTGGTGGTGGTGGTGGTGTGTGTGTGTGTGTGTGTGTGTGTGAGAGAGAGAGAGAGACAAATGTGGAGACTGTGTACATGTGCGCACATGCTTGTTAGTGTGTTGAAGTGCAAAGATGGCTCGCTGTTCAGAGAGGAGCAGGATGGGGAGGACAGAATAATGCTTAATTTTAATTTAATTTAAGTCATTTGATTAGGACAGTGCACATTAATCTACATTAACAATCCAGAGGAATGTAAATCAGCTCAGTTTCAGCCTTTGCACAATAGCTGAACTATTCATAGGACGGATGTTATTTGGGAAACTCAATCTAAAGACAGCTAAACTCATCAATCGATCTTTACTTTTTAAATTCTTGGATTCTGTATGCCTTTGCATTTAACGTAGATTTAGGGTTGTACTTTGACTAGACCACTCAGAAATCTTCATTCTTGTTCATGTTACCATCCAGGGATGCTCGTGTCATCTCCCCCTCTTGATCTCCCGTCATTTGTTTCAGACAAATCGAGGACAGAAACCTTCCAGAAGTTTCCACTGGTTTCTCATCAGATCAACAAAATATTTCCCATAATTCTTTAGGATAATCAAGACACTTTTGTGTGTATATATAAGATGAGGCATTGTTTTCCTGTGATTTTTGCCCTGGATGCGTTTCTTTCCTATTATTAAATCCTAAATGTTGACCTTTAGGGAGGTTCAAGTTAAACTTTGACCTTTTGGCTCTTGGAGTAATTTTGGTTGGAAAGTTTTATTACTGCTCTGTGGTTTCTCCATTTGTGGATTTTTATTATTATTTTACCTCTTCATAACCAGAAAGTACCACTGAACTAAAAAACACAATAAATCAGAACTATTAATACAAGTTAAGTCAAAGTAAATGACATTTTGATCCTTTTCAGGAATGTTCTTGAATGTTCTTGAATGTTCTTGAATGTTCTTTAAGATCTCTCAGCCTACTTCGTGCTGTCAGACAGGTTCTGTTCTGTTTCTGTCTTGTGAAATTGAGCTGAACTTGTTTTAAAAAGTGATTAACCAAACTTAATTGATGATTTAAGAAGAGCAGGTTGCTGGGTTACCTTGGTCTGATGTTAACTTTGATTCATTAAGTCAAAGTGTGACAAAGAAGCACAAACAGAAGAAATCTCTACACTGCAAAAAACAAACAAAACAAAATATTTTCCAAAAGTTTCTAGAGAAAATATTTCAGTGCACTTGAATTAAGACAAAAAACAACTCAGCACAATAAATCAGGTTGTTTTAAGTCAGTAATTCTTGGATTCAGACATAAAAAATATCAGTTCCACTAACAAATTTCTCACTTAAACAGGAATAATGTTTCACTGCAAGTTAAACTAGCGTGTTTTATCTGTATTCAACAATTATTTTGATAAATTAAGCTTGATGAGAAGTTTCTTATAAGCTAATTTTGTGCGTTATTTCAAGTGTACAGAGACATTTACCAATACTTGGTGATATTTTGTGTTTTTGCAGTGTAAGGTTTCTGATCCAGGGAGCAGGAGGAGGTGATAAACTCTCTAAATGCTGGTGGATGGGAGCTAAATGGGTGAGGCCTCCTTTGCACTGCATGGATTAGGAAACGTGTTTGCGTGTGTGGGGGGGGAGCTCAGCGAGAGCCAGGCTGAGCTACTTTTATGCACTTGTTGTGAGCCACGCTGAACCCGAGGGCCAGAGAAACGCCTAAAATGTAAAGGGGCTGGCAGTTGTCGGGGAAGGAGTCACGGCGGAGGGGAGGGCGGAGGTCACAGGGGCCGTGGTGGGGGAGGGAGAGAGCGAGGCGCTCTGCGGAGACAGAGGAAGGTGGAGGAGTTTGTGCAGCAGGTGGCGGAGAGCATGAGTTCAGTCTGAGCGACGGAGAGCAGCAGATTTACGTCGATTTAAGCAGGACGGGGGAGAGATTTCCAGGCTCGCTGATGCAAAGGGATTTTTTTAAAGGCATGTTTGGTTACTGACTTCCTGTTCATGTCCTCACAGGTTTAACTCAGCTGAAGGTTTCTGGACGGATCCTGGAGATCAGAAAGATCAAACCGGTTCTCCTACAGAATCCCAGCTCTGTACAGCACAGCAGCTTCAGTGGACTCTTCTGATTTTCTTTCCTTTTTTTAAGAGAAATGTATTTTTTGAGGCGTAAATCTTTGACTTTTATTGCAGAGACTTGGACAGGAATATCTTCAGGAATTTGCCTGAATGACTTCCTGATTATGTTATCGACATGCGAAAAATCTGCTTTCATTTTATGAATTTAGAATCAGAAACTGTCAATTTACCCATAGACAGTGGATTTATATTTATATATAGCTCTGGAACAATTAATAGACCACTTAAAATGATCAGTTTCTCTGGTTTTAGTTCTTAAAGGTTTGAGTAAAATGAACATTGTTCTGTTATTCTATGAACTACTGACAACATGTCTCTGAAATTCAAAGCAAAAAATTTAGTATTTATTGGCAGAAAATGAGAAATTGTCAAAATAACAAAAATATGCAGTGTTTTCAGACCTCAAATAATGCAAAGAAATCAAGTTCATGTTCATTTAGAAGCAACAATGCTAATGTTTTAACTCAGGAAGTGTTCAGAAATATTAATATTTGGTGGAATAAGCAGAAGGTTTTCAATCAGAAAGTTAAATTTTAGTTTCATCTGACACTTTGTTTACTGAGAGCCGTAACAACAGGATTTGTTGTAAACAGAAAACTCCCTTATTCCTTCCAATCCACCTTAAGGAAAAGCTGCATATATCAAGAAATACCGGTTGTTACTGATAGTTGTTCTCATTTTATGATCTTTACATGTAGAAAACTATAAAAATCCTTCTTCTTCACTATTACTTTGCAAGAGATTATTATTTAGAAAACAAGACATTATTATTAAAAAAATTAATAAATAAAATAATAATAATAATAATGTTGTGGTCGTAACCTGACAAAATGTTAAAAAACAAAAACAAAAAACAAAGTACCTGAACCAACAAGCTTTGGTTCAGGTCCAGATGGGACAACATCCATTGTAGAGAATATTACAGATCTGTCAACAAAGTCTGTTCAGAGCTCAGTTCACGTCATCATTTCATCTCTAAGTTTTATTTTCAGCAGCAGCTCCGGGCTGAATGTGGCGCCATCTGGTGGCCGTCTGAGAAACTCCTCAAACTTCTCTTGGTTTTCTGTTTCTGGTTCATAGAAATTAAAAGTGCAGAAAGTAGGTAACTATTTTTAACATACTGACCCTAAAATAACAAATATAAAACACGCAGAGCAAAAACCTAAAAATTAATATTCCACTTTATTTATTTTCGGAAATAATACTTTATAAAATATGGATAAAATTTAGGTTATATTTCTACAGCTTCATATTAAAACCTTTAACATTTTTAAAAATGAACACATTTGTACTTTCTGTGAAGTACAATCATTAATCATTGATCCTACATTGACAAACAAATCAATTTGATAATTTATTCCAACCTGAAGTGAATCATAAAAACTCGATTTAATTTCCTTTTTTTTTTAAAACATTCACTAAACACAAAAAAAATCAAACAAGAAACTAAAAACATAAAGTGAAAAGATTAATAAACACAATGATGGAAAACTGTAATCTGAACAGAGGCTAAAACAAGACACTTTTAAATTGAAAACAAACTACAAAATGACGAATAAAAAACAAAAAACATAAACTGGACTCATTTTCTGCAGCCATACAATCTACAAACTTAAATTTATACATATTTAATGACTACACATTTACAAAACCACAAACTAACAGACACAAAATTAAGATTTAGTGAAAGTTCAGCGCTGGATTTGTTCTCAGTTTTCACGTTAATCTCTCCTTTGAACTCAAATTAAAAAATACTTTTATATTAAAAGTACATCATTCAGGAACAAATGATCAGAGGGGTTCTGTGATGGCAGTACTTGCATCAAAGGTGCACATTTCTTTTGCCCTTCTTTGTAAATAATCTATAAATATAAATACTAGAGGTTATATTTTTATAGTTCTTCACAGGGGGCACAACCTTATGGCATTCGGGGGGAAAAAAGCAATAAAAATGTTTGGTGCTTCCAATTAGGGTTTCATTTAACAGTCCAATATTACAAAAGAGAGGAGATTTAATCCAGACTTTTTAAATGTTTCATGGAGAGAATTATTCCTTCTGAGTCTGGATTTCTGTACCATGTGTAATATTTAGTTTGCAGTGAACAGTTCAGTGGTTTTTGACATGTTTATAAAGAATTAAAGGCTTTCATGATGAAATATTTACATCTCTGAGAGACATACAGTCGTTATACATCTACTCTCTAATTTGCAACAGAAAACCTTTAAGCTACATTATCTAACTTTTATAAAAAATAAAAAAAATCAGTAATCAGTGGTCCTGCTAACTAGCATTCACAACAGGCTATGCTAGCGCCGCACAGAGGGTGATTGACAATGCTAAGACCCGCCTCCTGGCTCTGATTGGTTGTTTCTAGTTATCACTGGGAGAAGGCAGAGAGCTCAGTTTTTTTTCGCAGAATATTTGTCTCATATTAAACAGTTGAAATAGCGACAGTTTCAACAAATATGTTAAGAAATATATTTTTATAAAAGTTACATACTGCAGCTTTAAGTCTGACGATGGTTTGGAGACTCGACTCGCTTTCATAAAAACGGTCAAGTTGAGCAGCTTTATAGCAGCCACTTCAAACCAAACGTAAATAACTGTAAATGCAGATGTTGAAGACAATTTTACATAGAAAACAATTTATAGACCAAACCTTTCCAAAAAATGAGCACACCTTGGTCAATAATGTCTTCAGTACAGTGTAAAAACCACAAATAGCTGCTTGTATTTATTTAGGGCCTAAAAAGAGCAGTAAAAAGCTTCAAGTTTTAAAATAATCTTTTATACAGACACCAATACATAAATAGACATTTAGCAGTGTTTTTGGCTGATTTGTATAAAGTCATTACACAAAGTGTTTCATAGCAAGTGGGAGGGTTTGATTTAGAAATCAAACATCCAGCGAGTAAAAAGTTTGTCCTCAGATCTTACTCAGATTAAATCGGTGTCCAGGAATAAGTCAATCCCGGCTTCAGTCCAAATGTGATCCAGTCTCAGGAAATCTGTTCTCAAACTTCAGTTTCCCCCATATCTGATTCTCCCCTCCTCCTCTTCCTCTCCTCAGAGAAGCGCTCGCTGCTGTTCTTCCTGGAGAAACGCCTGCTTCTCCATCAGCTTCCTGAAAAGTCCCTGCCTGTTTCCCAGCAGCTCCGTGGGCTGACCGCACTCGGCCACCCGCTGCTGGTCCAGGACGGCGACGGAGTCGGCGTTCTTGATGGTGGACAGGCGGTGAGCGATGATCATCACCGTCCTCCCTGTTCATCAAGAGAGGGATTAGGGCTGCAACTAACAATTATTTTAGTTATCGATAAATCAATTAGTCTAACAAATAATCAATTATTCTGATGATTAATCAATTATTTTGATGATTAATCAATTATTTTGATGATTAATCAATTATTCTTATGATTAATTGATTATTCTGACAATCAATTACTCTAAAATGATCACAATATTTTGATAATTGATTATTTTATAAAGTAATCTCTAAAAGTTGCCATTTAAGCAAATGGCACATTTTAGAGTCAGTTAACGATTAATACCTTACTAATCATCATATTAATCAATTAATTGTTGATTATTCTGATGCTTAATCACATTTGGCTTAATTACTGCTCTGAGTATCTTGTTCTTTCAGCAAATTGCAAGTTTTAGAGTCTGAATATCCAGTTAATGACAAAAGCAGTTGCTAAATTAGTTGATTATTTCAATAGCCAATTCAACGCGATTCATTGTTTCAGTCCTAAGTGTGATTAACAAGAGTAATGATAAAAGAAGGACAGGTTGTTTGCTTGTTTAAAGCTGTAGCGACTAAAGGTCTACCTTCCATGAGGCGCTCCAAAGCCTCCTGAACAAGGAACTCGTTCTCAGCATCCAGTGCACTGAAGTAAAGAAGAAATGAAAAGTTTTTGTGAACAGAATGAAACAGGAAGTGTTTCTAACCAGAAGGTGTCAGGTAAAAGACACCACAGTCAAAATACTGAAAGCAAACTCAGTCAGTCAGTCTCACCTGGTGGCCTCATCTAACAGCAGGATCTTTGGGTTCTGAAAAAAAGAAACATTAAAATGACAAATTCATGTTTTTTAGGAAGAATTTCTCTACCAATTTGTAATTTATGCCCATTTACAGTGATCAATTAAATACTTTTGTACTGTTTCTTGATGTAACCCTACTTTAATCTTCCTTACACCTCTATTCCTTATTATGTACAGAAACAAAAAGGTAAATATAGCCGTGCTTTCCTCTTATGCATTGAAAACAACAGAAACATGTGGTTGTGGTTACCTTGAGCAGAGCTCTGGCGATGGCTATCCTCTGCTTCTGACCACCTGACATCCAGACACAGATCAATCGTGAGTAAAAGCTGCGTGCTAGCAGTAGCAGCTTTAATGTCACTTTTATTTCCAATAGAAAAATATCCCCCGACTCATTTACGCTTATCTTTTCCAGAAGACATTTTACAGCTCATACAGAGGTAAAACCAGATGACCACACATGCAGGAGTTCCGCTGGGGTTGCTAGGTAACGGACCTGGGCTAGGCTGGGGTTGCTAGGTAACGATGCAGTGCTGTGGAATGTGGCTTAAAGGGGCGGTATTATGTGAAAGTGACTTTTTTTTAGCTTTACATCATGTTATTCCATTATTTTTAAAATGTGAAGCACTTTGAAATGCCTTTTTACTGAAATGTGCCATACAAATAAAATTTGATTGATTGATTGATCAAAGCCATACCTGGAGTGTTGCCTTGATTCATTAATGCATGGAGATTAAATACTTTAATCTGCCGTAGCAACCATTCAGCTGAGCCCATTATATGAGCCACTTCTCAGTGCGGTTAACTGAGGAGCGATTTTGTGATCACTTTCTGAAGGCGGAGTTTCACAAAATCAAGAGTTTTTAAAGACACAGCAGCCCAATTTCAAGGCGCTAAATTACAAACGTAAATTTCTTTTAAGTCATATTTGATATATATACACCATTTTTATAACAACTTAAGATAACGTTGTTACTTGATTGTGCTATAAAATGGCACTATATAGCTGGAAGATACATAATACTGCCCCTTTAACAATCTGGACGTTTTGAAATGGCTCATTTTCCAGACACCAAAACAACATTAACTTATTGCCAAAAATGACTGGATGGTTTTTTTGGTCTGTTTTTAGAAGCAGTTGAGACCCAGCTGGAAGCACAAAAATGTGCAAAATATGAATTTTGCCTAATAGGTCCCCTTTAAAGCGTGGTTCTTAATCCATCCTATTGCTGCTCCAGTTCCTCACCTGACAGTAGCACTCCTTTCTCCCCCACCACAGTGTCAAAGCCTTTGGGAAAGCTCTGGATGAAGTCATAGGCATTGGCCACTCTGGCGGCACTGTGGATATCCTGAATGGTCACAGCGTCCGGGTCGACGACGCCGTATGCAATGTTATCTCTGATGGAGCAGGAAAACAAAACTGGCTCCTGGAAGAAACAAAACACAGTGACTACTGTATTCTCCTTTAAAGCCTGAATCCTTTAAGCTGCTTTCAGGTCTGGTGTTGGGTTTCAGCAGGTCTTTAATTACCTGGCTGACAGTCCCAATGTGATTCCTGAGCCAGTAGGGATTCAGATCCCTGATGTTATGACCGTCTATGGTAATGGTACCTGGAGAAGAGAGATGCTGAAATGTCCATTAACTTGGCAGCAGCACATTTATTCACAGGCTGCACTAGTGCTCCTAAATAGATTCAATCAATTAATCAAATTTTTTGGCTTATGATCATTTAACTTTTGGAAAATATGGATTTGA
The DNA here is from genome assembly GCA_903066815.1 of Brachyrhaphis roseni. Lineage (NCBI taxonomy): Eukaryota > Metazoa > Chordata > Actinopteri > Cyprinodontiformes > Poeciliidae > Brachyrhaphis > Brachyrhaphis roseni. The sequence goes on from CAEFZY010065587.1 coordinate 20,616, forward strand.
TTGTAAGCTCAATGTCTACCATCTTGTCTGACAAGCGTTTCTTACAGATTTTATTCATTTGGACTTTGAATTCAGGTCAACTCTATGACGGAATATTACGGCCGTGCTAAGGCTATGTTTATTTTATTACGAGAATAAAGTCATAACATTACAAATGTTCGGTCGTAAATGTAGGAGAATGAAGTAGTCATTTTATGAGAACTCTAAAACAAAAATGTGAAGTTATACTTTGGTTTAAGTTTTACCAAAGTATAACTTAAGTATAGAAATATTTAGTCTTTTAAAACATCTGCATCATTATCAGTAGCAGGATTTGAAATGATCATGCAACCAACTGAGTCTATTTTGAAGAAAGAGTCACATGGATTGAGCAGATAAATTTTGTTAAATTTATCCAAACTTTTTTTTTTCATTGAAACAAAGATTTTCTTGTAATTTTAAGATGTTTCTTTCTGGTAAAATTACATCTTTACTATGCCAATATTATGATTGTAGTCTCGTAATTTAACAAGAACTCTCGTGCAGCTCAACGAAGGGATGATTGAAATAATAACCGTTTTTACAAGTAATTTGTAATTTATTTCTAAAAAGAGAAAGCGAAAAAAAACCCATTTAAATAAAAAAGAAAATCTGATCTGGTATGAAATATATCCGTTTTTATTTTTAAGTCATGTTGCACAGCCCTAAGCTGAACAGTAAAGCTGTAGTTTGCACTTTTGCCTAGTGACATTAAGGTAATTGGTTTAAAACCAGCCTGGAGTCTTTCTAGCATGTTCTTCGTGAGCATACATTTTCGCCAAAATCCAGAAACATAACTGCTAGATTATTCTTAAGTCATGCTGCTTTGTCGCCAACCTTGAAAGATGAGCAGGAAAAGACAACAGATGGACATTTATAGGTACTCTTACCAGCATCTGGGTCATACAGCCTGAGCAGCAAAGACACCATGGAGGACTTCCCCGAGCCACTGGGCCCCACCACGGCCATGATGGTTCCTGCCGGGACCAGGAGGTTCAGATTCTGGAAAATGGGAGCTTCCTTCCGTGTCGGGTAGGAAAAAGAGACATCGGAAAACTCCAGCTGGCCTTTCAGCTGATCTGGAGAAAGGATCTGTCCCTCTGTAAATGAGTGGAGTAAATAAAAACAAACAATCTGAAATATCGTTAAAAGAAAAGCAAAGTAATGGAGAAGACATTGTTTGTAGCCAAAAAGCACAATTGCTTTTGTTTAAGACCAACTAAAAAAACAAACAGTATAACCCTAGAAATATGATTACCTTATACCTTCAAGAAGTATTCATACTTTTTGAATTCTTTAAAAATGTTTCTCATTATAAAAACTACCTTCAATAACCTTTATTGAGATTGTTTTGCTATGCATGGACAAACAAAGTCGGGTGAAGTAGAAGTTAGGAAAAAAAGGAAAATTAATTATTTGGACCTTGCTTTTTTATTGTTTAAATTAATTTCCATAAACATCAACGTCGCATTGAAGAAAATGTATAAATCCTCCTTTTGTTTTCTTTGTATTAAAACCTAAAAACATAAATAAAAATGGTGGTTACTTAAAAATGACCACAGATAACCTATAGTAGGTATTTATTTGTAAAAAAAATTGTAAATAAATACCTATGTAACAAACATTTTCTGCTTTAAACAAGTTTTATTTAATTGGACTGAGGGCAAAAACGGCCCTTTGGTTTGTAAAGTTTGCAGTCAACTGGTCTAACACATTAAAACTTAATAAAACAGTTTTATTTTAACAATATTGTAGCTGTGAAGTTTGTTAAAATTGGTTTATTTATTCTTCCAAGTCATTTAGTTTAGTCGATGAGTTGTTTCTCCAGACATTTATTGGTGCTTTAAGTTCTGTCTCTTGGCAGTTGGTGGTTACCATAGCGACCAGTAACTGACGGCTCCTCCCCCTTTTTTCTGTTGCTTTTTGTAACTGTGACATATATTGGGATCAGCTCTGTGTTTTCATCACAAATATTATTTTTTAACATATATTTTAGACAAATGTAATAATATACAGTGTTTCAAGAGCAATTTTGCCATGTTTTGTACACGGTTTTTTTTACTGTTATTATTAATGTTGTACATTTTAGCTATGTTTAATCTTACAACTGTTAACTGCTCATTAGTAGCCATTTCTCTGTAGTTTGTTTAGAGTTTTTATTTTATTTTATTGCATGTTTAGGGGCAGAAACTGCTGGACTGATGTTAACCACTCTCTTGTTAAAATAAACAGAGTGAACCTGAATGTGTGTGTCGTGACATCAACCTACTGTACCTGAGACAAACATAAAAAAGTTACACTTTTCTTTTTAATGTGGCGTGTAGTTTAGTGTAGTTGAAGGGGTTTAGATACTTTTTCAAGACATGTCATGTTATAGGCTAATTTTTAACATCCAGGTTGCTAATTTCAGAAGCCAAAACAGACATAAAAATCACTAATGGACAAAGTTGTGTAGTAACTAGTTATATTTACTCAAATACAAAAAAACCCAACAACAACTTACTTGTAGGAGTATTTTTGCTATGCTGCACTTTTTACTTTTACCTGAGTAATTTTACTATGAAATATTTGTACTCTTAGTTGAGTAAATTTCTGAATTTTCTACTCACAGAATTAAAAACAAACCAAAAAGTCACCAGACACACACACACCTGCGTTTTTTGTTTCATAAGTTTTATATTAAAAGGAACTGATTTGTTACGTGTATGAATTATTGTCATTTTGGTTCTTTAAAATACAGAAATTTGAACTTAACTTTATATTTTCGTCTGTCTGATGATGTAATTTTTAGATATGAAATGAATAATAATTTAATCAGTTACTCAGTACTTGAGTAGACTTTTTATCAAATACTTTTTTACTGTTATTTGAGTAATTTCTTGGATGGCTACTGTTTACTTTTACTTGAGTAAAATATGCCGAAGTAGTGCTACTGTTGCTTGGTTACTCTGCCCATCTCTGCTAATGGATAAGAGAGGTAAATCTGAGAAGAAAAATCTGTGTTTACAAACCATTTAGAGGAAACTCAGGCTTCCTGTCCAGCAGCTCCCAGAGTCTGGCTCCGGCTCCAAATCCTTTCATCAGCTCTGAATAAAACGAACTTAGACCTGCACACACACCCCGTCAGTCACAAACGCAGTGTGTCGCACATGCTACATTAGAGAGCAGTCATGGCGTTACCTGCGATGCTGATGCCCACCCAGAAGGTGTACATGAGGAAGGAGGAGAGCTCGCCCACCGTCATGTGCTGACTGGCCGTCAGGAGGCCTCCTTTGTAGAGCACCGACAGGATCATGAGGTTACCGCTCAGACCAGTCTGGGACATAAACGCATTCATCGTTTTACTTCATTACAGCAGCATCTGGTGCAACTGACAGTAATTACACAAAAAGAACTTGCTAAAAGCCTCCATGACAAAACTTCCCCTTGATACAACCGACTAATAAAAGTTTACAAACCAAAAAAACACATACACACCTAGAGATAAAATTCAGCTGGAGAATGGGTTGTTGTCTAACTTGTAAATATATATATATATTTTTAAAGGGTGATCTATTATGCTTATTTGAACAAGTTAGGATAGACCTATGGTCTATACAAAACATTTTTAACAACATCATTCTTAGTTAATGAGATTTTAGTTACTCAGTTCTGCCTATTTTGAGCTTTTCTAAGGCCTTTAAACTCTAAATCCAAATAAGCTGCTGCTGGCCACAACCCCTAACTCAATGTTTACCTTCAGACAAAAAATAAAGGTTGCAAACAGATGCACAGTTATACAGCTGGATATCTTTGAAAAGTAAAAGTGGGGCCTCCTGCACAACCAATGCAACTGGTTTATGGATGGTAAAGACAACAACAGGAGCCAACTTTTTCCAGGAGCCATTGTACAGCGCATAAAGCAGTAAAACCAGCTGACCAAATGTGATGGAACTCAGATCGGGTTGCTAGGTAACGGCCTATGCTCAGCCAGGGTTGCTAGGCAACGGCACAAAGCCTGTCGAATATGACTCAACAGTCAGGAGGTTTCAAAAATGGCTCAATTTCCAGACACCAAAAACATTAACCTGCCAAAAAAAGCAGCTGGATATATTTTTTTTAAACGCTTGATTTGCTTATAGAAACAGTAGAAACCCACATGGACGTTTAAAAATTTACAAAATTTGAATTTTATTTTACAATACCCCTGTAATGGAAGAGTATTATTCAGTGGCTCAGTGTTGTAAAAAAAAAACTAACAAAAAAAACCCAGAATCCTGTGTGCAATACCTCCTGCTATAACTGTGAATTTGCATCACGACTGTTGCCACACTTACCACTCCAAAGAACCCGGCTCGGATGAAGGCCTCCTTCCTGGCCAGGCTCAGGACGTAGTCCGTCTTCTGTGTGTAGTTGTCGACCTCTGACAGCTCCTTACCAAAAGCCCGAACCGTCCGGATGTTGCTGATCCGCTCCTCCGCCAGCTACATGCACAGTTTTATTAGGGTTTATTAAACTTTATCTCCAGTTTTAATTAAGTTACAACAGGCAGAGTGGGCATTAAATCACAAACTGAGGGCTGAGCAAACACTGTTTGAAAAGGGTCACATTAAAATAAGAGAGAAGAAAGATGTAACACTGAGCATAAAAACAAATTAATATAAAGTAAAAAATAATAACTTGAAACCACCGTCTGCTGCCAGCCTGCGTACCTGTGTCGCTTGTGCAAGTGCATCTTGTGTTTGTTTGGAGATGGAGCGAAGGTATCGGCCATAGATGATAGCAAGAACGACGATGGGAGGAACGATCATCAAAATGAAACTCGCGAGACTGGGAGAGACATAGAACTGGAAGAAAACAATGAGAAAACTGCAATTAGTGGAAAAACAAACAAAAACAGCAATATAAAGACATCAACAGACTAATTAAATCCATATTGTGGTAAGATTTTTATAAGGAACACACAAAGATAGATTCTGTATAGATATTGTATATTTCTTCATTTTTCATATTTATATTTTATTGAGTCGGTTTCAGTGCCCAACCCAAACTAGTTTTTTTCAGGCATGCTAGATGCAATAAACTGATAATTAAAATGCATTTGTCCTCACAGACAAGGCGTAACCTTCTGAAAGAAAGAAAACTCTCTAGTAACTAAACCAGTTCAGCGACTCCTCATGTTTCAGAGTAGCAGGTGTAAATAAGTGCAACAACATATTATTAATGCCAGTTAAATTGAGTCACCAATTTACATTTTAGTTGTAAATTGGTGGGATATAAATAAACTGAACTGGATTGAAGCAACAGAGCTGTTGCTGTGTTGTGAATGTAGAAAGCTGACAGTCTAATAATAAAAAGATCAGTGATCTCCTCATTCTGACTGCAGGAACTGATAAGTAGTTTCAGGGAATCCTCTCTCTTCCTCATTATTGAAAAACATGAGAGCAAACCTTGTACTTAATGACTTACTTCCTTTTAGGTGAGAAAAGAGAAAGCAAATAATTTAATAAAACAGAACAATCTTTAAAATGTTTTTTTAAGGAATGAGTTAAAGAAATCTAAGAAATATAAAGCAGGCAGAGCAGGAAAGACAAGGGAATAACCAGAAGCGATCCATTTCCTTTTAGGTATAATTAGCTTTCCTGTGAATCACTTTACCGTGCCAGAGTCTATTTTTAGTAACTTGACTGAAACTCGCTTCACTTATACAGGAAGGACACAATGAAGAGGACAAGGTGTCAAGACAATGAAAACTATTTCCAATACAGAGCGACTAATACGCTCAGTTTGCTAATTATACTGCTATTATCAGAATGACCACAACCTGAACATGTGGGATGTTTACACAAAATACCATCCAAGATATCACCAAGACAAGTTTCTCTATCATGTCTCCTTGAACAGGTCAGGTTAGGATACATCTACACAAAACATGTTCATTACATTTTTATTACAAAATCATTCTCACATAAAGAGATTTCAGTTTGATTAGTTCTGTCGATTTTGAGGTCTGGCAACCTGGCAGGCTTATAATACACTGGGGAAAAGCAGAAGTGGAGCATCCTGCACAACCAATAAGAATCCATCAAGTAGTTCCTGGATGATAAATCAACAGCAAAACACTTGTCTTTTCCAGCTGCCATCGTACAGCGCATGCAGTAGTAAACCAGCTGGAACTCGGCTTGGGTTGCTAGGTAACGGGCCGGGCTCAGTCGGGGTTGCTAGGTAACGGGCTGGGCTCAGTCGGGGTTGCTAGGTAACGGCCTGGGCTCAGTCGGGGTTGCTAGGTAATGGCACAGTGCCCTTTGAATTTGACTCAACAATCTGGAGGTTTCAAAATGGCTCATTTTCTAGACACTAAAAAACATTAACTTATTGTCAAAAATCGGCTGGTGGTTATTTTTTAGTGGTTGGGTTTTTAAAATCAGTACAGACCAAAGTAGAAATACAAAAAAAGTACGAATTTTGGATAATTGGTCCCCCGCTTTAACATTTTAAAAACCCTTCTGTGGCATTAACAGCTTTCATTCAGATTCTTAAAACTGCTCTCTTTCCTGCCTCGAAGTGGCTGCAGCTCGTCTGTTCAGACTGAGACTGGACTTACCATCATGCTGACGCCGCCCACTGCCTGAGCGACGGCTCTCAGCCCGTCTGACAGGTTGTCCGTGATCGAGTTGCCCACCACTGACGTGTCAGACGACAACCTGTTGATGAGCTCTCCGGTCCTGCTCTTGTCAAAAAAACCCACTTCCTGCCTGAGGACGGCGGAGAAAACCGCGGCTCGGAGATTACGGACTATCTGCTGGCCTGGGGTCAGAGGAGAGGAAAGATTATTTTGATGATTTATTGATTAAACAGATTAAAAAAACTGACACATTCTGCAGATTTTTAATTTGAGCCTTATTTTAAACAATATTATAAATACATTAAAACATTGAAATAAACTGATAATACAATTATTTTTAAAAATGCAAATAAACACCTTATTGCCTAAAATGACAAAGAATAGCATTCCTTTAGTGAACGCTTGATTATTTGTAACAAAGGATTCATTAAAATCAACAAGGGAAAAGCTCAGCTCTTCCTGCTCGATTTAACAGTACAGTATCAGCTGATCTATTGATATTATTTGGATTAACTGATTAATAATTGGATAGAAAACGATGCTAACAGAAGATTTTATTTACAGAAGGAATGCTGTGTACCTAAGAGGTTTGTCTGTTTCTAAGTAATGCACGACGTCTTCAAGCAAATCCTTCATGTGCCGCTCGACTCACCTGACGCTTCCATGAGGTAAACTCTGGCAGCGTTCGCCGCACCGCCGCACAGAAAAACCCCGGTCAACATGAGGCAGAGGGACGTCAGAGACGCCGTCATCGACTCCGTGTCGGCGCCGGACGTGTAGATGGTGTCTATGACTCGGCCCAGGAAGAAGGGAGCCGACATGGTCACGGTGCTGGAGACGGTGAGGAAGCCAACGCCGGCTGGAGGAGCAAGTAGCCAAAAACATGCAGGAAGAAATCTGGATTAAAAACTAAGAAGTCTAGTGTTTTTCCATGTAGTGAACACAGGTTACATTTTCTATGCGTTTGGGCAACTGAGCATCCAAAATGTACAGAAATAACTGCTGAAAATCCCACAAATTGATGAACTTTGTAGAAGTTGTAGAAAATAAGGGCTTCCTGAAACAAAAATGCCAGCCTCCTATTAACTTCAACAAAGACAAACAAGTTTTTTTTTCAGCAAGCAGATTAGGGCCGACCAGTGCTAAAGCCTTTAACACCAGCTGACACATACACTTTATATAGGAAACCATGGTAACACTTTATTTGACGGATTGTAAATAAGACGGTCACGCCACCGTCAGAAACATGACATAACTCCTGTCATGAACCGAAACCATAATGAATTGAAAATTATGATAGTATAATCATAATTTAAAGCTAAGTTAGTCATTTCAGCTGCTTGCTGGAAAAGCATTTCAAGCTGGATTTAAATAACTTAGAGTGAATTCATCATTTAATTTGAACAGTCCATCTACATTTGTTTATATTTAAATGCATTAATGTAACTAAACCAACTGATGTCAGCGTGAAATAACTAATCTGCTGTAGAGACATTGAAATTCACTGTAGGTTCATTAGGTGACTGCAACACAAACTGATTAGGCTGTTAGGGACGGCACTATGACCAGGTGCCATCAGGGCAAAACCCAAATATTTTTCCTTGATGAATCTCTTTAAACATTTAGATACATGTTTATTTCATATGTTTTTGTTCATTTGTACTCATTTTATGGTGAAAATGTATGTGGACGACACTTCAAGGCTATAATGTTTAGTAAGATATTACTTCATGTGCAAAATGGAGCAAGTTACCTGGGCCAGACTTTAGAAATGGCTTTTTTAAAGGGGAGACCTGCAGAATTTTTTATTTTTTTATGAATGCATTTTTCCCCCCAGATATTGTTCTTCATACAAGTGTCAGAGGCTTTAAGCAGATGAGAAATAATATTTTGGGATGTTTATGGATATAAACAGTACTCAAGGACTTGAAAATTATGAATTTATATAAAAAAAATTGGGAACAACATGGAACTTCTGGCCAAGAGATGTTTTAAACCTACCAAAATTAGTTCATATTCAATTTTACAGATTAATGCATTGTAGTTTACACTAGTTACATGTTTTTTCTTTAGTGGATAGGGCACCAAATCAGTTTCCAGCCCAGAATCGTTGAGAATCCGGCCCTTCAAATCTTGTAATAGTAACTAATATGCAGCTTTTAGTAAAGGTAAAGTATGAAGTGATTAATCTATGATCTGAGTCATTGTTTTAGCCTGTTGTCTGCAGGTTACCTGCCAGTCTCCATCTCTCCGGGTGAGCCAGACCCAGAATCCGTTTAACATCATCCAGAGGGACGGTGGTCGGAGTCCGCTGGCTCTCCGCGTCCGTCTGGCTCTTCGCGGACTCAGCAGGTGTGGAGGCCGCTGACGAGCTGGCAAAAGCAACAGGTGTGTGTGCGACAGTCCGTCCACGGAGGGAAGAGAGTCCGCCGGTAAACGCGCTGCAGGGCCAGACAGAGAGGACGGGACTGGGCGGTGGACATGCGGAGGTCTTCAGCCCGGCGGACTGCCTCCTCCTCCGGTGGGAAGCGGACAGAACCGCCCGGTGCTCCAGGCACAAGAACCTGGACTGGGCCAGCTTTAATTTATTTAAGTGCATCCTGGTCATGCGAATTAAAAGCCTCATTGTGCCAGCGGTGAGACTGTAATTTAACAAATCTGATTATACTGATGTCTCACAGAGACATTCAGAACCGATGACTGACTTACTGACAGCGTCGACGCGGTTCGGATTCGGTCCACTGGAAGCAGAATCCCTCAGCACTCCAAATCCTCAGCTGTAACGCGTATCGTCGCTACATTGCGGGGTCTTTTAGACCGTTATTGTAGCCTTTATCAGCCCCTGACAGCCGCCTTTCACCCAGTTTATCTCTTATCACCGACCAGCTCCCAACAGCCTGCTGCTGCCTGTCACTATCATCTGCGCATGGAGCGCAAACAGCAGCGACCCAAAACCGCCCTAACATCCGGGAAACCCCCGCGAAATTCAACCCAAATCCACCTGGAAGGAGCTGGAATCACATAAACATTAAAGGTGACCCTCTTTGGCTCGCAGGTTGCAGTAACTCACGATACATCCGCCTCGGTGAGGATGATGACGTAAGAAAACTTTCCCAGGCAGAACTCAACAAACCCAGAGCGGTTCTTCTTATTCTTTTTTTAAATAGCGGTTGCCAAGCAACGTTTTAGTGCGCATTACCGCCACCAACTGGGATGGAGTGTTATGGAAGCCAGAGTGTGGATGAGGGTACACTTTTTTGGGAAAATCAATTACTCTTAGGATCAGTTTCACAAGTAGATTTACTTTTATATGAGTAAAATTATTTTGACGAAGTACTACTATCTGAGTAAAATGTCTGGCCACCATTACCCACTTTGACTAACTTCACAAAATGAAGAATAAACATATTTATCATTATTATTTGTTTGTTTGTTTGTGTAAGTTTTCATGGTGCATGTAAACCTTGGTCCTAAGCTAATTGCTCATTGTCATATAGAGGAAGAGTACATATCTCTTATTTCAACAATCTTTCTTAAAAAATGTTTTATTGGATTTCTGGATGCCCAACACATAATAATAATAATAATAATAATAATAATAATAATAATAATAATAATAATAATAATAATAAACACATAAAAAATAAATATAAATTTTATCAGCCTATTAACAAGCCGTAAAAATGTATTAAATTTTAGTCGGCAAATAATATGCAGAATTCGTCAAAAATACGCAGCGATTAATGTTAATTTTGTTTTTTCATTGTGCATGTTAATAATTTTCATTATTTACGATTAAATGTTTCGATCGATTACATCGACCCTCGACTGGTTGGGTCTGTCTCATGGGGAACTCGGAACCGACGGGAGACACGTGCAGGTACTGAACTCTGCTGTTATGTCTGATTTTAAACGGCAATAAATAAGTTAAATAAAAAATAGTGAACATCTATTCACGCAGTTGACGAGTATCGAGAGAGGTTTTATATTTATCACTTAAAGGAAGCTAGAGATGAAATACTGACTCTTAAAGATGTAGCTTTTCCTTTTCATAGAAAATATATTCATGTCCATTCACGTTTATCGGTGACTTGTCTCTGTTGTGTCCTGATGCAGCCATGGCTGCCATATACTCAGGTATCCACCTGAAGCTGAAGAGTCCACAGACTCCGTGGGAGGACAGGCTGAAGCTGGCCCGGTTTGCGTGGATCTCCTCCCAGTGTCTGCTGCCCAACAAAGAGCAGGTATGAACACAAGAATCCTCACAGGGTTGCTGTGGGACACAATTCAATCAGTCACAATCAATGAATTACAATATAATGATATAAAATTTATGGATTAAAAATGTCATTAGTTTTATGTAAATGTAACCGGGTTCTGCTTCACTCCACTGTACCAGGCCGGCCCAAGTAACCCCTCGACTCTGCGTTGTGTAGTTTTTTAATGAAGACAAGGAGTTTCTGGGTGATCAGGCAGTTTATTTCCTGAATAAGAACAAATCGGGTTGGAATCAGTGCGACGGCTCAGCTTCACTCAGCACACTCTTGTGCAGCTTTCACAGACTGACCCGTAATTGCAGTTAAACATTAATATTTTCAATATACAATGAACAATACAATAATAAATGATGTACCTGAATAAGAACAAATCGGGTTGGAATCAGTGCGACGGCTCAGCTTCACTCAGCACACTACACAGAGAGTTATGTTAGCTTTTAACTTAGCCCAGGACACGTTTTACAATATTAACGAAACTAAAAGTACAAAATTGGTGCCAGGCACACATCTAGTAAATAGTCTTTACACACAATTTGTCTAAGTTAATAAAAAAAGATATTTTATGTGTTGCTAACACTTTTCTGCTGTGTGCTGAGGAATCCGACTCACCTCTTGTGCAGCTTTCACAGACTGACCCTGAGTTCAGGGGCCAGCAACATATAACCAGCCACACAGAGAGGGGGGCGCTATTTCCCCATTGCACTAATACATATAAAGCAAGTGGGATTCTACAACCTAAACACTGTTACACATATTTAGCCATAAACCAAATGAATTGTCTTAACTAAATACTAAATCAAATAAATGCTTGCCCAATAAAATAATTATGCTTATTAATTTAACAGTATCATGTTCTTAACATATTTTCAGGGCTCTACATCTCCACTCCTCCAGTCCTGCTGCCTCTGCTTCAACACACCTGAGTCAGGTAATCAGGCCACCAGCAGAACCAGAACCTGTTT
>CAEFZY010065589.1:0-18790 GCA_903066815.1 Brachyrhaphis roseni
GATAATAGGCTAATGTAAACACTTAAAGCCTGTTTTGCCTTCATTACAAGTCTTTTATAAGGCTTTTACTTTTTTGCGGCTCCAGACAGATTTCTTTTTTGTTTTTTTGGTCCAATATGGCTCTTTCAACATTTTGGGTTGCCGACCCCTGACTTAGGGGAATAAAGTACCTGACAAATTGACATAAATTTTATTTAATCAACATCAGTTTAATTCATAAAGCGCTTTAACATCAACCACAGCTGAAACAAAGTGACATCAGTAATAAATAAGAGAAAAGAAAGCAGAAAAATGTATATAAAGCATCAAAACTTACCCATATAAGATAAATTCACCAGACACAGACACACACCTGCAGTTTTTGTTCAATTTTATAAGTTTTATATTGAAAGAAATTGATTTATAAACATTTTCTTTTGCCTGCTTTTGTTATTTTGTGTTACTTACATTAATTGTTGTAATTTTTGTCTTTAAAGTACAAAAATGTACACTTAATTTTACACTTTGGTCCATCTAATTATGTAATTTTTAAATAAGAAATGATAGAAAATTTGATCAGTTACTCAGTACTTGAGTAGACTTTTAACCAAATACCTTTTTACTCTTACTCGGGTAATTTCTTGGACTTATGTATAATTTTTGGGTTTAACCAGACCTCACCTCATGATGTTCTGCTTTAGCAGATCTATAGACTCCTGTTATCGTGGCTCAGGATTTACTGTGGGTGTTATTGGCCCACTGAGGAAACGTGCCCATGTCAAACATGACGTATCCCCAGGTGTTGATGCCCAAATTTATGCAGAGGATCCCAATGATGTTCAGTATGAATCCAGCTCTCACCTGAAGAAGCAACGAACCATATTCTAGTCAACCTATGACTCTTGGTTCACCATTTCCTCTTAAATTAACCACATGGTTGTGTATTGGTGTGATCAAGTCTCACCATGTCAAAGATTCTGAGGTTTCCAAAAGAGAAGGCGATGGCGTTGGGTGGTGTGGCAACAGGCAGCATGAAAGCAAGAGAGGCAGCGATGGTGCACGGCAGCATCACGTAAAGCGGGTGTATCTGGATAGCTGTGGCCTAAGAGGAACAAAACAAATGTAAACGCCAATAAATACCAAAAATATGTGAGTACGTACAGTATGTTTCCCTCAGTTTACCATTGAACCAAGAATGGGCAGGAACAGGGTGGTGGTTGCTGTGTTGCTGGAGCATTCGGTGAATGTTGCCACCAGCAGACTGAGCAGAATGGAGATGGCAAACGGAGGGATTTTCTGCAGGGGAGCCAGACTAGCTCCAAGCCATTTAGACAAACCTGAAACCTGCAAAGATAAACGTAAAGCGAAACATAAAGCAGGTGCAGGAAATGTCAATCTGACCTAAAACCAACTGATTTCAAGCAAATTAATCTACATCAGTTTGAGAAATTGCCATTATAGCTAAAGATCCCTTTATGAAAAAATGGGGCTGGAACACATGTGTCAAACGCAAGGCTTGGGGGCCAAATCTGGCCCGCCGTAGTGCTTTTATGTGACCAAATAAATAGAACCATCAAGATAACAGTGTGCTTAAATTATTTTATCAATCAAATCAAAGCAGTTTATCCATTTACTGCCAGATATCAATTAGTCTCTCTAGTTACTTGCAAATTATTGTGGATATTCAAAATCAAAAAAATCCTTTTTGCACTAATGCATAATTCGGAGTTTATTGCAGATTTTTTGGCAAAAACTATTGAAAACATTGAGTCTAAGTGATACTAACTTTCTTACTTGTATTAAACAGCTGCCTCAGCCTTAATCGATGTCATACGTAAGTGCAAATATTGAAAATATTTCTAATTTAGTACCACAAAAACTTTGATTTATATTTCAGATAAACACAAACACAAAATAATGGAGGGTCTGATTACTGTCCCTCCATTAATCAGGGACTTTAATCCCTGACTAATATCAGGAATTAATAATATAATTTAATTTTATCAATATATTCTGGCACAACCAGCCCTTTAAGAGCATTTATGATATTGATTTGGTTCAAAATGAAAATGAGTTTGACACACCTGTGCCAGACGAAGCTCAGACCTAGTCAAAGATATCTACATATTCCAGCACTAACATGGTAAAACAACAGAACATTTCATTACCGTAATTTAAAATCTTCTCACCTTGCTGCCGGTAGCCAGAACGAATCCTCCTCCCAGCAGCAGGATGATGTTCCAGGGCATCCTCTCATGTACCACCTGCCAGTTCAGCAGAGTTGGAGGTGCCTTAATCCTTTTACCTGTAACATAAAACCATGAGCAAGTCACATGGAGTTCAAAAACAAAAGTTCTGCTACTCACCCTGAGAAACTTTTAGTGACCCGATCTTAAGCCATTTATCTATTGTTAATTTTAAACATAATCCCTTGTTGTGTAGCATTTTGAACTCATGTCACAGCTAATAAAAAGTTTAAGAAAGACTGCCTAGACTTACGAGAAATAATGACGAAGGTCCAGGTAAAATCTCACCTGCCTCAGTGAAACCATAGCTGCCACATGAGGGCAGCTGAGATGGGATGATGAAGAAGAGCACTGACATAAAGACGGCCACCGTTCCATCTGACACAAACCTAAGGAAACAATGAAACTTTGAAGTATCATCTAAAATATTTATTTTAATAATTTGTCATATCAGGATGATTTTTGATGATCTTACCATTTCACTCATAATCAGATCCCATCACAACTCAACTAAAGGCCTGAAACTGTAGCTTTTATGTACCAGTTGGTATTTTATGTTTTGAAAATCTGACATGTGTGAAATAAGTAGAAAGAGATCTGTTCAGTACAAAGATATTTAAGGTCAAGAGGAAATGTGCAACAATATCAGAACATGTGGTATTATAGTTTTGAAACAGAACCAACCTGGGCTGAGTTTATAATTTGATTACACACATTAAGATTATCGCCTGATTCTCCAAACTAACTACTCACTACTGCAAGAAAAACATCTATTCAAAAATATTTGTTGCATATACTCCAGAGAACTCATTGAAATCAACACTGAAATATTAAATTAAAATCATAAAATGCAACACAAAGGGAAACCATGTGACTCACGAATCCTCCTTGTTGAAGAGAACTGTGGCCCAGCCAGGTATGAAGCCTGGCTCTCTGGTGAACCACAGGAGCACAAGCAAAATGAAGATGGTGAGAACTGCTCCTTCAGCAAACTTTATGCCGCCCAGCTTCTTGTACTCCTCTTTCATCACTGCATACGCCTCTTTATCTCTGTCACTTTTCATGCCACAACCAAAAGACTTCTTCATGCTGAGTGAATAAAAACAAGCAGAAAGATCAGAGCCACACAGATAGCATTTTGATAGAATTTCTGATTTAAAAACAGGCTATTAGATTTTAAGATGTTTTAAGACGTTCATGAGAAGCCACCTACCGACTAGGTAGAAGTTTGCACTAACAAGACTTGACTGCAGTCAATTGGGTAATAACTAGCTACATTTAGTTATGTAACTTTTTTTTTTTAAATATTACTTTCATGAGTATTTTTACTACACTTTTTACTTTTACTTGAGTAATTTTATTATGAAGTGTCACTAATATTACTTGAGCAAAATTTCTGGATTCTCTACCCACTGAATGAAAAACAAAACAAAATGTAACCAAAAATTCACCAGACACAGACACACACCTGCAGTGTTTGTTAAAGATTCATAAGTTTTTTATTGAAAGAAACCGATTTGGAAAAATGTTCTTTTGCCTAATTTTGATTATTTTTTGTCATTTTGGTCATTAAAATACTAAAAATGTCCATTTAACTTTATGTTTTTGTTTTGTCTGATGATGTAATTTTAAAATATTAAATAATAATTTGATCAGTTACTCAGTACTTCAGTAGACTTTTCACTAAATACTTTTTACTCTTACTTGAATAATTTCTTGGACGGCTACATTTTACTTTTGCTTGAGGCTAAGGATCAATCACTCCCAGAGACTCAGAGGCCCAGTTTTTTGCTATTATTCTCATATTTTTCAATTGCTGCTGCGTTTTTCCAGAGTTCAGTTTTCGTTTTTCAATAAGATTTTAGCAGCAACTGCTAGTTGTCTGTCTTACTTGAAGCCAAGAAACATGAAGTGAAGCCAGAGCCAGGAGATTGCCAGCATGAGCACCATGTTGGGAAAAGCAAAGCCAAACCAGCTGGCAAAGTTGATCACATCCCCATTTCCAGGGTAGAGCCTTTGGAAGAAAAAACAGTGATTAGTACATGTTGTCATCACCTGGATGTCTGACATCAACGCTTTGAGTAAGAACACAGTTAGATAAAACAAAAATTACTCTGATTTCAACAGTAAAGCTCGTTCTCACTCACCGGGGTGGGAAGGATCAGAGGCAGAGGAAGACAGGCGAGTGGTGTGACGATGATGATGATGTAGTTTCTGTGGTACCACATCCACCTAAACACATCCGACATGCTACCCATGATGATCTTAGAAACTCTAACAAACTAGATCCATACACACTGATGTTGTGTGAGGAAGAGGAGGAGGATCAGGAGGAAGAGAAAGGTGGACAGGTGGAAAAACTTCAACCAAGATCCAACAGTGGACATGTGGAGAAAGCTGCTGTGGTAAAAAAAAAAATAAATAAAAACACTGAAATGAATGCAAGTTTCTCTCTCTGTCTAAGTTAGTGCATTAAACATTAACTCAACAACAAATTGTCCACAATCCTGGACAGGGAGGAAGATGAAGCTGCTGGTAAAGAGAGAGAGGCAGCTGTACAGGAAGGGGGCGGCGCAGACAGATGGAGCCAATGATGGAGTCAGGTTTATCAGGTGAAGGAGTCCAGCTCCATCACGGGTAACCAAAGGTCAGTTACAATGGAGCCCACTGACAGTCCGCAGTTTAACGTCTGCACAAGTTCACGTTTCATATCTTGAAGCCAATAAATGGAGAAGAAAACAGGCCAAGAAGATAAAAAATGACTTTTTAAAGTCTTTATTAGACTGTTTGCATGAAGTCACAGCATGCAAACAGAATGCTGTGACTTCATCTGAACCAGAAGGTGGATTCAGATTTCCACCAGTTGAATCTGAACCACCTTTTTAAAACCAGGAAAATACGTGAGGCTTTTTTTTAAACATGGTCGTTTATCTCGTACTTCTATTTTAGAGATTTGAAAAATAAATATTCATGCTTTAGCTACAACATGCATATGTCCCTGTAACTTGGTATGCAGGGGTTTAGATCAATCTTCTGGCTCCCAGTTTTTTAAAAAAGATTTTATTGTTAGTTGTTAAAGCTTTTAGTGGTCTGTCTTCTTATTTTCATAATCTTCTTTCTTAGAAGTAGAGCTGATCATGCTTTTGCATAATTCTTCATATCAGATCAGCTCAAAGTTTTTAAAACTTTAATGTGCTTCTAAAGACTCACTTTTACTCTCTGGCATTCAGGTAAAGTAAAACCTTACAATGTGAATTATCTATGCTTTTATTGCTTTATTGGATGATTTTAGCACTTTGTTTTATTATTATTACTGCTTTGTTCTGCTGCACTTTGGTGCCGCTCTTAAACCAGAATGTTTGCATGTTTAGTTTATAAACATTTAGGTAAAAGTCACCAACTCTTTACAGTTTTGATTTTGAATTGATTGACACTTTAAAACAGAATAAAAGGAAAGTTCCTGTACTTTATTTTACAAAATAGTTACCACATTATGCTAGAACTGTGATTATCAATCTAATCTTATACACTACTTATGTCAGTCAGTAAAATGATTTGGGTTAAAGTCATTTTGTATAATGCAGGATCAGGTGAAAATCAGGTTGTGGCATCAACAAATCTCTAATAAAAGCTTTTTTATACATGACCTAGTTTATTGGTCACATCATTTCAGTATCTACTTTCATTGTGTTGTTATGAAGCTTCTTTCTGACTTTCACTTATCTGTTTTACTTTTTCTCTTAGATTAAAACAGAATCTTTCTCTCCAAACATATCAGCCATGCAGTGAAATGTTTTTATCAATAAAATGAGTTCTCAAGCTTGGAAGGATGTGTTTTCACTTAACATTTAGCCACACATAGAATAAATACATTTTTGTCTACGGGGCAGGATTTGAACCTTTGTATCATGTGACAACCAAAGTCCAGATTCAATCCTAATCTATTCTAATCTATCCTAAAAAATAAAGTAAAAATATTGTTATATTTTCTAAAATATTAAAATATTAGTATTTTTATAATGTGAAAAATAAAAATATATTCATATTTTAATATAATGTACTATTTTTATATTTTATCATTTATATTTTAAAATATAAAAATATTTTTATTTTGATAAGTAAAATATGAAAATATAAATGTTTATCATTTTAATAATCTAAAAATATATTTTTTATTTTTTAAACCCAAAATTTCTTAGTTATTTCTTAGTTGTTTTTTAAAGCGACTTTCCTTTTTAAAATATAAAATATTTTATTTTTCAAAATATAAAATATTTTTATATTTTACAAATACACATTTTAAATACCAAATCACTCTGTCTTTGTTGGTAATTGTAAGATTACCAGTAACGTTTTGATGCTGGTAATCTTATAATGAGTAATAAATACTTGTCATCTTCCTGCAAACATTTTCTGCATCTTTTTAAATCTATAGGTAAAGGTAATTTTATTTATACAGCACATTTTTGGCAACAATGCAATACAAAGTGCTTTACAGGAATTGAAAGGAAATACAAACAAAATAACAACCAAAGGAAAGAGCAAAAGAAGAAGAAACTAATAATGTTGATCCAAAGTAAATAAACTAGATGCTCCTATTCAGGGTTGCTAGATAAGTATTTTTACTTGCACAATTTTGTATTGTGCTTTATACAAAATACCTTCCAGAAAAGCTAATATTAATTTAACATTTAACTATAAAAACTGTATTGATTTAACATCTTACAACTGATACTATATGTAGATTTGCTTTTAAATGCTAGACCATCAATAGTGTAGCTAAATCTGGCAGAAGAAACCTCTGTGTTTGTTTTTGGTTGTTTATTTAGAGATCAATAGAATGGAAAGTCTGCAGCAGTTACACAATGTTTAAAGAAATATTGTTTCTCTCTTTTCAAACTGCAAATGCTCTGAACATGCATACATCACACATGTTACATATGTTTCTCATTGGTCTAATTAGACATTAATGTTAGTTCGATGCATGAACAGGACAGAGGTCACCGGTTTCAGCTTAATGATCGTCACAGCCGAGCGTCGACCAATCAGGACGGCAGACGCCTCGGGGTCGGGAGTTTCTGAAAAAATATCTATTGATCCAAATCACAGAGTGGGGCACTCAGCTCAGACTCATCAAATAACAGCGAATACTCAGTCCATTCGCTGTTATTTGAAGAAATTAAAGAATTTCTACAGCTGTTTGGTTATAACTTAAGAGTTTGTTTGCTGTGAGTGACCATGAAGCCAGCAGTGGTTCTGCTGGGACTGGCACTCCTGCTGGACACAACTTTTGGAGTAGAAGGTAAGACTGACTGAAGATGTTTGGTTTTAGGTTAAAACAACCAAATTATTGCAGTTTTACCAATATAGATTATTTAAAAATTTATAGTTCTGCTCCACTTAGGTTTGGTGTACTTTTAGGATTGATTGCTTTTAAACTCATTATTATTGTTGTTTGTTTATAGAAGAAAATATATAATAAACATAATACTTTGAATAATTGATTGAGAATATTGTACTGTTTGAGAAATGGGATCAACTGGAATGTATGTGGGATTGAATTTAAATTATATTTTTGTGTAAAGTGCCTCGAGACTGTATTTGTTGTGAATTGGTGCAATGTGAAAAAAGAAAGGAAGAAAAAAAAGAAGGAAAGAAGAAAGAAAAAAGCAAACAACAAAACAAAGGAAAATAATTAAAATAAAAGGGGAAAAGAAAACAGAAAAAAAAGTGTTTATAATCTGTATTTTTCAGGACTATTTTCTTCTTTTTGGTTAAAAAATGCAACAAATAACTTCAAATGTTTCTGTCTATACAGCTCCACACATTCAACTTTTTTTTTGGGTGGAGGGGGTCCAAAAGTTTAGAAATTACCACAGCAATAAATTATTTACTAATTAATCAATCAAATTTCAATCAAGCATATTTGTTTGGCAGATTTCAGCAACAAGGCAGTTCAAAGTGCTTTACATTTTACAAACAGAAAAATAAAAAGTCGAACAATTTGAGAATTTGAGAAACTGGTAAAAAACATCACATTTTGTCAATTAATCGTTAAAACCAACTTGTGTCACTCAAATCAAAAACTAACAGCCTGTTTTAATAAACCACAATGGAATTAATCATGCAATAGATCAGTGTGTAAAAGCAGTTTAAATACAGATGTTACTCAGCCATTACTGCTTTAGTATTTGAAAACCGTCACTGTTTGAAATGACACTTTAACTCTAAGCGGTTCTTCTAACGTTTGATGCTGAACTCTGGTCAAAAAATAAACACTTTGTGCCTGAAATAAACAAATTGCACTCCAACAGAGTCCTGCGCGGGTCGCTGTGGCTCCTTCAACCCACGGAACAAATGCCAGTGTGACTCTATGTGTGTGTATTATGGAAGCTGCTGTGAGGACTTTTCCACCATCTGCCCCAAAAAGGGTGAGTGTGCTGCTCAAACCTTCTGTCTATTTCAGTGTTTCTCAAACTTTTTCAGGCCGAGGAAGACCACTTACCCCATCTAACAAACACTCATAGACCACCTAACTTAAAAATGCCCCCGCAATAACACAACTTAAAATAATATACAACTGAAAATAAAATACTAGTCTCTTAACTCCTGGTCTTTGTCCCGCCTGAAGTGAAGGGTGGCGCTGTTTTATAAATGTGGTCACAATAAAACCATGAACAAGTCATTTTGAAAGAATGGATTCTAAGCTTTCCATTGATAGAAAATACATGGAAATCCAAAAAGTTATTTGCTAATAACGTTTTAGAGTTATCTGTAATTTAGAAATGATAGTAAAAGAAACAATGACTTGTGTTGGGTTACAGTAGATAGCCCATCATAAATTATTTTATTTTAGGTGTTAAGATGCAGTTAGTCGCCGCCATGTTGCATTCAGAACAGCCGTAGCTAGATCTGCGTCCCTGCGTCATGCTATGTATCGTAATAATGTTCAAAAATAAAAGTTCTGCAACTCACCCTGAGAAACTTTCCACCGGTATCTTCGGGCTTTCTTTTGAATGACTCAGTCTTAAGCCATTTATCCATTATTATTTATTAACACAATCCTTTGGTAAGCTAACTGTAGCGTCGAGCTTAGAGCTAACCTAACGTCAAATAAACGGTCATGCATGCAGTACCTCGCGGACCACTAGAGGGCGCCCGCGGACCACAGTTTACAATTTACACTGTAAAAGTAAGAGCTTATACCAACTGGTGTCATTCATGATAACATTTTCTGCTCTAAGTTTCTCGTGGGGACACGTTTGGAGAAGCAGAAATGGATCCAAATATGAGTACAACAGAGCAAACACCACTTGTAAGCACAGGGGCTCCGACAGTGCCCTCCTCTCTGATCCCGCCACCCAGGGCCCCTCATGGTCCCTCGCCCACCGTCGACCCCAACGCAGCGACCTGCAGCGGCCGACCTTTTGACGCGTTCCTGCAGCTGAAGAACGGATCGATCTACGCATTTAGAGGTAAAATCTAGTTGCT
Source organism: Brachyrhaphis roseni (assembly GCA_903066815.1). Lineage (NCBI taxonomy): Eukaryota > Metazoa > Chordata > Actinopteri > Cyprinodontiformes > Poeciliidae > Brachyrhaphis > Brachyrhaphis roseni. The sequence continues at coordinate 9,717 of CAEFZY010065589.1, forward strand.
CTGTCCACATTACTTAATTTATTTGAAGGTTCAGAGAGGAAACTAAAAATTATTCACACATCTGGTTGATTTAGATTTAAAGTTTTTTCATGTTGGTGGGAAATGATTGTCTCTCCCAACACAATAAAACAACATCAAAGTTAATTTAGGTATTTTTATTTATGCTATACATTATTTGAAAATTTGCCAACATGTTTTTTTCTGACAGGAAGTAATGTTTTGGAGTGGCCTAGTCCAAGTCCTGGCTTAAATTTGAGTTAAAGATTATGGTGATGTTCATTATCAAAGATAATTTTTTAAAATACCAATGGGAACATAATAAAAGTTGATCAGCTTTTATTAGAACATTTTTTTCATCCATTATTATATACCTATTAAAAATAACTCTTAAATCTACCTGGAGTCTAAATGATTTGGGACTTTATTGTAAAGTCAGATTATTTTACAAGGAAGTACTTTCGTTATATTGTTTATTTGATTAATTTTTATGCTTTAAATAGTTCAAAGTTTCATCACTCTAGTTTATTGAATTTTAGATGTAACCTTGATGTTTGTTTATTTTAGCATTTTTTTGTACACATAAAATGTTTTTTTCTACATAAAATATCAAATGCTATTGTGACTAAAAATATTTAAAAAATAAAAACATTATTAAAAATGAACAGATTTAAGAAATATAGATCACTATTAGAGACTTATATCATTTTATAGCACTTCAGATGCAAGAATCCATTTGTGTGCAAAGATTTGTGAGTTTTTGGTAAAATTGCTTTGAATCTTATCTAAAACTCTTATAATTGATATCCCCTAGGTTTATATTTCTTTGAGCTGGATGACAGGTCGATTCTTCCTGGTTACCCTAAACTCATTGAGGAGGTGTGGGGAATCGCAGGACCCGTCAGCGCCGCATTCACCCGCATCAACTGCCAAGGAAAGTCGTACATCTTCAAGGTGGGAACCACAGCAGCTATAAGCTTTAAAAAGTTATTTTTGAACCAAACTATCCCTTCTGAATGTAATATTTAGCATTCTAATTGTTCAAGTAGGAGGGTTTATTTCAGCAAGAGTGGAGAAAAAGAATGAGCTGCATGTAGTTTCTTAAATTATGGTCTTAAAAAATTATAAATTCAAACATTACTTGCTAAAAGATTTCCCCCTCATAACAAAGTACGTATTAGTTTATGCTTAATAAAAAAATTTTACTCAGAATTTTCCCAGCAGGTAACCTAAATTCCGATTACAAACCTGGGAATCTTTGTTTCCTTTTGAAATGTCTGAAAGTTGTCAACAATAAAAAGAATCAAACATAAAAATGTAGCTTTTATACACTCTTTATGTCTGGGCTTTTGTGAAGTGTCAGGAAAATTAAGTATCATTTATAATATCTTAGAAAGCCTGCCACTGTGGAGTCCTTCTTCCACAAAAGTTCATGTTGCCACCACAAAATCATGTTTTCATCCAGCAGATCAACCCAATAAAGTACATCCCCACAGCATTATGCTGCCACTGCCATGTTTCACATGTCTTCCGGATGGTTTGCAGTGTTATTTTTCTGCCAAGCACAGAGTTTTTTATGTAGGACCCATCTTCTTCCATGTGTTTGCTGTTTCCCTCATAAAGCTACCGGACAATTTATGCAGGAACTCTGATTAATTTATTTCAAAAATGTAAATTGACTTTTGCAAAGCACAGTGATTATTAAAACCTCCCACCATTTGGTTCTGTATATTTTGTATCAAAGGGCAACCAGTACTGGAGATTTGATGGCGATATCTTAGATGAGGACTATCCCAGGGACATTTCCGTTGGCTTTGAAGACATCCCAAATGATGTAGATGCAGCTTTTGCTGTACCTGCACCAAGTCACAGAGGAAAAGAGAAAGCCTACTTTTTTAAAGGTATTTGCAGAGAGATGAGAGACAAATTGCAGCATTTAAAAGATAAGAGGTCTTGTTTTTATCTTGTCTCTAGATGCTTGGTGCTGCTGAAGGGCCTTACATTTACATTAATTCAAATGGCCACCAGAGGGCGCCTCTAACACTAGCAAAAGATTTGCAGAGAAAATATTTCTACGTTTAGTTATAAAATTCTTTGTAATCTTCTTTTTGTTCAAATACATACTGATTAAATAAGCCACTAACTTGTCGTTAGCTTAAAAACATTCTGCTAAAAGAGTGTGTGTTTGGTTTCTCTCAGGTGATAAGTATTACCAGTACGAGTTCAAGCACCAGCCGTCCCATGAAGAGTGCGTCTCCATGAGCAGAACCTCTCCGTCTGTTCTGTTCACCCAGTACACAGACCTGTTCTGCGAGCAACCACTAGAGAACCTCTTCACAGATCTCTTCGAAAGCTTCTGTAAGACCCAGATATGGTTGGCTTACATTATGTGTACCCTCACTGGCCACTTTATTAAGTACACTTCAATTTCTTGCTAACACAACTGATGAATCAGCCAAATTTAGAGCAATTAGACGTCTAGATGTGGTGAAGACTAAGCATCAGAACAAATCTTTGTTAATTTATCAGGTTTTGTGCCAACAACCATCTCTTGAGTTTTAAGAAAGAAAAATACTTAATGTGAGCAGCTGTTGTGTGGGCAGAAATTAATTGTTGACATTAGGGAGCAGTGGAGAGTGGACAAACTGGTTTGAGATGTTAAAAGGTGCACAGATCTTTAAATCACAACTGCTTAAAACCAAGGTACGATATCTGGATCCATATCCCTGACATAGATGGGCAACATCCAAAGAATACCAGATAATGTGTCACTCATGTCAGGAAACAGAGGATGCAATTCTCACAAGCTTACTGAAATTGGACAATAATAGATTTGTTTTAAAAACCGTTTTCTAGTGCAACTGGTTTCAGCTGTAATATTTCTGTACGGCAGTGCCCTTAACAGTCACCGGATCTCAATCCAACACATAGTTCTCTTGTAACGTCACACTTCCGGGAACTTTCTAACTGACAGCCATCTTGGTAGGCAGGTAATATGGAGTCGCTATGACAACAATAAGCAAAACACAAGCTTAGAACTGGTTCTTGCCTCATTCCTATCTTATAAACAATATAAGTACATTACAGCCATTACGCGATCATATTTTCTGAGTCCTCTACCCACCTTTGTGTAATACTAAGAGAAATATCTGTGATACTGTAGTACTTATTGCTGAATTAGCTAGGACATGTAGCCTACGTATATGTCCAGATGTTTTCTTGTTGGTCTCAAAGCCATGGTTCAGTGATGCCTACCAAGATGGTGCAGATCACTTCCAGTTCAGACTTGTGGGAACTATATGTAGAGTACCTTTGTGAAGTGGTGGGACAGGAAACAAATCTACAGCAACTACAGGGGATCAAAATATCTGAGGCTGACATTTTTCAAAGATCTTCTTGAATCCAGGCCACAAAGACATAATGCACTTTTAAGGACAACAGAATGCCCAACCTGGTACAACCAAAGTGTATCAAATAAAGTGGCAGGTGACTGTATGTTTTATAAACATTACTCATTTTCTCCCTTTCTTTTCCTTCAGACACTCATAACTCCAGCCCCCAACTCACGTTTAGGGACTGGAAAGGCGTTAGCCCCCCTGTTGATGCTGCCTTGGTAGGAAAGGTTTCTCTTAGTCCCAAGCCAACAATATCATCTCCACCAGCAAGGCGGAGGGGCAGAGGGCGGAGGAGGAGGCCCAGCAAGAGACGTGGCCCACATCGCAGAAGGCAAAGTCGCTACGTGTTTGATGATATGTGGTTCGATGACGATTGGTTTGACTTTGGCCTAGATTACAGCGACACGGCTGAAGTAGCTACAGTCCAGGAATATAAAAGCACCCCAGTTCAAAATGTCTACTTTTTCAAGAAAGGTATGATTACAGGGAGTAAGTTTTAAAAACTCACTGCTTTAATGAGCTTCTTCATTTTTACAGCTTCTGCTGTAACTTTTTTATTCTTTGCATGTCCGTTTTGTTTCTCTCGATGTTGACAGACAAGTACTACAGAGTGTCTCTGCAGACTAAACGGGTGGACGCCGTTAGCCCCCCTTACCCAAGATCCATTGCAAAATATTGGTTGGGCTGTGAAGAGGAAGACCTGACTGATTCAACCAGGGCAGAGAAGAGATAGATCATCTAAGACACAGACACATCTATGCAATAAACACCCTGCACCCAGTGATAATAGCATACTTATTTGTTGCTATTGCTTTTTTCTTATGCATGTGTTAAACCTGTGCATGATTTAATTCACTTTAGAGGGATAGTTTTAAAGTAAACAATGAAAACCAGTTAAGATTAACACTACATAACTCTCTTTTTGTTACTATTTAGTACACGTGCAGATTAGATGGACCTAAAATCCTGCACAGCTAGACCAAAACAGACAAAACCTTTGGTCTCAAAACATTCACAGTTTGATGCAAAATCAGTTTTAAGAACTTTTAAACTGTGTTCATGTTGGCATTCAGCGATTATTTAGACAGAAGATGGTGAGTATTTTCATGGAAAAAGAAAGGTGGATGTCCAGTGTGCAACTTAATGAAAAGTTAGTATAACAGCAAATAAAATCAACTATGGTGTGAGTGTGTGTGTGCATAGTTGTTTGTCCTGTTTGTGTCTGTGTTGCCCTGCGACAGACTGGCGACCTGTCCAGGGTGTACCCCGCCTCTCGCCCGGAACGCAGCTGGAGATAGGCACCAGCAACTCCCGACCCCATTAGGGACAAAGGTGAACAGAAAATGGATGGATGGATGGATGGATATGGAATAACATGCTCATTAGATGGATTTCTTTAATGCTTCCTATTAAAATTTGACTAGAAATACATTTTTATTCTTTGGCTTTCCACCTCAGTAACTCTGTTTGATCATATTTGTCTAAATTGGTATTATGTATGCCTTTGGTGTGCAGTCATGTGCAACATTTTATTTCCAGCTGCAGTTGTTACAAGACAAAAATTGTGATCTATCCCTTTAAAATTTAGTATGCTTGACAGTTCTATTCCTCTTTAGCAATATAAGTTGCATGCTTGATGCATGTTGTTTACCTTTTTGACGTTTTAATCCTCAAATACATTTATAAAATTAGTGTTACGTATATATGTAACCTTTGACACGCAGCTATATATTGCTTCTGCAGGGAATTGCTTTATTCTTTATCCTGCTTGGAAAAAACATCTTACCTCTCTTTGGTTTGCGTCTCAGATATTTGGAACAGTTGCGCCCTCTGGTGGAAAATTGCCTCTAGAAAATTCTTCACATGAAATAAAAAATACACTAACACATGTCGTATTTTCTATGTTTATCGTGACTTTGATTTAATTTGTTTTACGCTAGTTGTGAATTTTTGTATTTTCATGATTAACAGTTCACCATATCAGAGTACATTATGTACAACAAATTATTATTTATTATTTCTACTTTTATAAGAGAGTCAATTTCTTGTTTCATATGTCAGAAATTAAAATAGGTTTATTTAACACCATTTCAAATAGAATTGTCAAATATACTGTTCTCGTATTTCAACAAAATTGCCACCCACAATATGGCAGCGAGGTAGACGTACGTACGTCATGACGCTTGAGGGACGTTTTCCGAACTCTGCCGACTGACAAAATGTTATTTTCCATTATCCTCTCACAGTCTTTGTAGTGGTAAGCTGGTTTGGAAAGTAGATGAATGACAATCTACAGAGAAATGTAAAATAGACAAATAAAAGGCACCGCTGGGATTCGAACCCAGGATCTCCTGTTTACTAGACAGGCGCTTTAACCAACTAAGCCACGGCGCCGGGTGACAAATTTATACAAATATGGCTTCATAACCACACGGCACGTAAAAGTCTGTGCTGTCATTTTTTTTGTTTGGTACTTTATGATTTAAATAAAATATTTGAAATTGTTATTCTGTGTGTCAGTATAAGTGTAAATACATCGCAAATCAAATCTCACAGGTCAATATATAGCCCAACTTGGAAACAGAAATTTCCAGATCAGACAGGCTGAAGTCGCCCACCAATCCTTTGAGGCACAAATCAGCCAGATTATCCAGGGAATCGTCGTCGCAGCTGATTCTCTGGTAGTCGAGCTGACTTTGGGAGTCCTCCGTGGATTTAACGCGCAGTGGCGCAATGGGTGCCCTCTGGCTGGACTCCCTGAGCACATCCGAGTAATGTTTACAGTTCTCTGTAATCCCAGTCGTCAAGTCCAGTGTGAGGGTCAAGTTCTGGTGCCAGTGGAGTCACTGTCATGAGAGACCCAGAATGCAATCAGATCAGGGGATGGAAGTGCCAGGACTTCTTTTATCTGGTCGGTCTGTGGCGCATCCTCACGGGACTCCCGTTGCGCATGAAAAACAAATGCGTGTGCGGATGTTGGAAGTGTATTGAAGAAGCTGCATGAGAGCGAGGTTTTACTCTAAGACGTGCGAAGGTGACAAAAAACTCTATTTCCTCTTCTTCCTGTTCGTTTTGACCGATTAAGGACACCAGAACACCGGACGACGCGCAGTCACTTTCCAAGTTAGCGCCAAACCTCAGAATTTACTCTTCAAAACAATAAAAAAAAAACTTTAAAGAAGACAACTTTAATAAATAAATACATTTCCTTTTACTAAGATAAATTATCTCAAACTTTAAATTCTGTCAAATGTCACATGATTCTTCCCGTTCACACTATTAATGTCTAAACTGTTTCATGATTGCCATCACATGACTTGGATTAACCTTAAATATGGACTCTGAATGGATTATCGAAACCAGGTCACATGATGTCTGCGCATGCTTCCTGGTGTCATGGAGGTGCGCAGACAGGCAGATTTCCGGTTTCTTTATTTTGATATAAATACATTTTGACAAAGACATAATCACTCTATTTTATTTCTACATTTACCTGGGTCACTTTTTCAATCCCAACATGCTGATAACCATTAAAATCCCGGAATACACACATTTTCCTTCCCTCTGCATGTGAACTCTGTGCTTCACAGACTCAGGTGTGCATGCTGACACATTCTGCTCCACATTCTCAGCTTCAACACCGACCAGGCTCGCTGCTTCCTTTACAATACACACACAGATCTCTCCAGGTTTTTGTTTGATGTTGAAATACTTCCTGTCAGCTTGGGCGATTTTTCTCCAAAGGTTCTCTCCATAAATCTGTTTTACAAATATCAGAAGGAAGAGAAACTGCTGAACACAAAGTTAACTGCACCACAGTCCCATCATTTGGGGTTAATTCAGCATCACTTTGAAACTGAAAGAGGGAGTTTATGGATGTTGTGCATTAGTGTAAATTATTTCAGTAACACTGTTCAGATTTTTAAATTAATTTATTATTTAGACTCAATACATATTGCATAGTACACATTTTAAGAGTTTATTCATAATATTTTTGAGTAAATGAAGGTTTGTCTTCCTGCAGGACAATAAGTTTAAACATGAAGTTACAATAAGTGTTTAAACAATATCAATTTAAAAAGGCAAAAGAAACAAAGAACGAAATAAATCTGCATTTTATCTAAGAAAAAAAATAAAGACAATTTTTTAGGTTTTATTTCTTACTATCTTCAACGTAGAGCCTTTAAAACTACAAAATAAAATCTGAATATTTTTCCATAAAAACTGGTGTTTGGAGCGTTAAGTTGAAGTTATGATACTTCACAGATATTCATTTCTGCCTACCTGTAGGTCCCCCCGCCCCTATAGATCCAATCTGATTGAGATTATTTGTACAATAATAGTTCAAATGTCCAAAACATTTGTTTTTGTAATTGCATCATACAATACCACACTGTATACAAAAAACATCTCTATTATGTGGTAAAATATCGGCAGCTGTGGTAAATTTATTTCCTAAATTTTCTTTAAACAAAATATGCAACCTTTTAATTAATAATATATGCAATGATTTATTACATAACGCCAAATAAAAACCGTAATGAAGCTGTTATGTAATTATGGTTTATAGCTGCAAAAGTTTGTAATTAATAGCAATAACGTTCTAATTGCTATATAGTTTTACAAAAGTGTACAAATAAAGAAAAAGTGGTGGCGGCGGCAGGTAGCGCTTTTAACTGCACAACAATGTGAAGTTCTGACCTGCTGGTGGCGCTAGAGATCGTGTTTTGGACCACTGTCTCTTCTCTAAAATGAAACGCATCATAGTTTGGAAACCTCTCGTTGCGACATAAAGCGGTAGATGCTGAAGTTCACTGCGTAGCTGTGGAGAAATACGCAAACTGAGTCCGGCTGCAGCGACTCGGTCCAGCCCACGGTGGGTGGGACCTAACGGGGAGAGGAGGGCAGCTTCTGTCGGCCTGCTGTCATTGTTCAGCCCCGCGGATAATCGCACCATCCAGGCGGTGAAGGACTTTAAATTTCTCTCTGAAATTAGAAAGGTAGGAGTTAAACAATCGGAGGTTTTTTTAAAGAGATTTTCCTCTATATCTATACCAACACTCTATACAACAGATCAATGGAGCTGTAACTAGGCGGAAGATCCTGTTTATGTAAAGGAAGTAGGTCAGTATTTGTCGAAAAGATACTAATAATAAGATGATTAGAGCTGCGGGACTAACAGAGCAGGAAAAGTTGCACCTGCAAGTTACGTTAAACGACACAGATCCGCTATGCTGCAATTCGTGAACCGGATGTTGAACGTCTGTCTTTACCTTTAACTGGGAGCCATCCCAGTATGACCGCTGCTGTTACGGAGGGTTCGCTGCACTCATATTACTGCACTTTCTTTGTGTCTGTAAACAAAGGGCGATTCAACCTACTTGACAGCAGGCCGATAAAAGAAACGCGTTTTACATGCACTCATCATTCTGGTCTATTTAGTTTACAGGAATAGAAATGTTTTCAGAACTGAGAGCAATTCTGATGGGTTGTACGGTGCAAATGTTTAGAGCTGCATGTTTAGCTTTTAATGTACACAAGTTATAATAATATTTATTACAGTCATATGCACTCACTAATAAAAAAATAATGACACGTTTTAGCATCAACAAGTACATAGACTTGTTGATGTATATGTCAACAAGTACACACACACGTATATATATATATATATATATATAT
>CAEFZY010065592.1:0-94344 GCA_903066815.1 Brachyrhaphis roseni
AAATATATATATATATATATATATATATATATATATATATATATATATAAACATAATTTTACTTTATACAAGGCATTTTATCTTTTTTTCCCTCTGGCAAAAATGGTCCCAGCGTACTGTGATGTACTATTCAGAGCAACGTGGTCAACAGCTCTACCATTTACAGTGCAGTCCTAAATAACCTCCCTAGAAAGCTGAATAAACAAGTGCACCTTGCTTCATGAGACAGTAATGACTCAGTGGACGGATGGCTGGTTAAATGTTGCCTAAGGCTTTGCAGTCTGTTTGAGATAAAAAGACTTTGGTTGAACGATGAAATGGCTTCTGTGAAAGCAACTTCCTTTTGCGCAAGACTCGGGTTTCATTGGCATGAACGAGTTAACTCAAAACATTTTACTGTCTGAATTCTGATTTTGGATGACATTTTCTTCACAGTGTTGTTTTGTATTTAATATAGTGTAGTGTTGCCTTACATTTCAAGTTGTGTGTTTTCTTTGTGCTGCTTTGTCTTTTAGGGTTGGCAAAACGAGTGGGTGCAAGACTTCTGCTGGCCTCTACATCTGAAGTTTATGGAGGTACGAAAGATCAAACTGAACCAGAGCTGGTTTTACATTTTAGAGTGGATGCTGGAAGAATGTGGAGGCATGTAATTTATTCACAAAGGTTAAGGAAACAGAGTGAGGATATTTGAGTATCTTAGCATTTTGACAGACATTGAAGCTGCTATATAAATGTGCTTGAATTATCGTAGTGTTTTGTTTTTCACTTCTGAATTGAGTTGGAATCATATTTTAGTAGCATTTCTGTTATTCTCTTTTATTTAATTTGTTTGATTTGAGTATGTTTGAGTTTGTTTTTGCTTAATACTTGAAACATCCATCCAGCCGTTGTTTTAATCCATTGATCCAACTGGAAATCTGGGCCTAACTCCATTGGGCGAGATAAAAGGGTAAACCAGGTTGCAAGTCCAATGCTTAAGCCACTAAAATCTAAAAATGTGATGATGAAATAAAGGGCACACAGAGAAATAAATGAATTCAATTTGTTTTAGTGAAGTCAATTAAAGGTTGACTTTATTACATCAACTGATGACAGAACAACACATATATATTTTTTTCCAGGTGAAAGGGAAATTAATTTTGTTAAAGTGAAACCTAATACTGAGACAAAATATATTTTGCAGACTGCAGTAGTGAGCTTATTGAACTCCTAATTTAGCAAAACGACTAATGGTGAAATGATCGCTTTAGATTCAGCTATTTTTGCCGATCTTCAGCAGAAACTGGAGTTGTAGGAACAATAAATCAACTCAGATGAAAGTCAGTGGAAGAGATATTTAGTTATCTCTCAAGCTTTGAGGGAATAAAAAAAAGTCTTAAATTTACTGAAACCTGCAAGAACCCCGATTGCACAAAGCTACTTAATGGTAACTACCATGGCAATCATGGTAATCCAGTTATTTCTATAATAAACTAATAACATTTATTGAATTCAGTCGTAAATTGATACAGAATTTCTAAACAAAATCCCTCTGCTTATATTGTACAATAGTCATACAGTAGATTTAGAAAAAAAATAATTTATTGTATCAGGCTAGTAGTCAAGAGTACAGACCAGAAAAAAAAAGAGCTCAAGACTGGTCTCGAACCTCCCAACCTTTCTGGTTAGGATGCAGTTTTCTAAAGGAGTCATCAATGATTTTTTATTTATTTATTTTTTAAATTAGATTTGTCGTGGATTTGTTACATCTCGTATCAAACGCTCTTAATGCACAAATCTGAAGATGAAGTTTCAGAAAGTCCGACAATGAGGCTGTAATCTGTTTTCAGATGAATCGATGCTACTATGTGCTTCATCTCTTCTGTCTGTGCGCTGTCAGTCTTCTTCTTTCACACCAAGACATTTGCCAGTTCGGCTTATTTAAAGAATGAATGTTGTGACAGCAGGTGAAAAAGCTAAATGATGTCCTGTGTCAATTATGTGAAAGTTAGCAGCTCTGTCAGCAGCCATTGTGCACCTATGAGGGTTATCTGTCGAGCTGTCGATGTCCAGTTTTAACATACATGAAGTCAGCTTTTGTTAAAAAATCTGACAAACCTGCAACATTAGGCGTACTTTAGGTCAAATAATTTAATTTAATTAAAGCAAAGGCTTTAACATTTTCCTTGAAAGACAATGAACTTGAAAGAAGGGCTTGTTTCTGCTCATTGTCCCATTTAGATTTTGGACCATCTTTTGTGACTCTTTTTCCTTTCAGCATTTAACTGCAGTTTCCAGGGGCCATCTATGTGCTTGATGTTTGCCTATAGTGGTTGTAAAGAGATGCTCGTGTGTTGTATTAATTGGTTTGCTAAAAAGTCTACACACCTTGTAAAACTTGCACAAAAATGAGACTGTCAAAAATTGTTTCAAAGGTTTTCCACCCTTAACCTTTCTTATCCAATTCAACTGCAGAGGGATTTCAATACATGAAGGCTGAACGTATGAAATAAAAAAGAACCAAGCCTGGCTAAAATTCTCTAAAACTTTCGTACAGGGCCGTTGTGACAAGGCAAGGCTGCTTGGAACAGGTCTTAAATTTCAGAGGTCGTTCTGTGTGGATGTTTTTGTCGTTAGCTTTTCAGAGATGGAGGTCTCTTGCAGCGTTCTGCTCCTATCGCAGTGGTTCTTAATTATTTTCTGTCATGCTTGTTATCAAAGCTGATTAATAAAATGAGCTGCGATATCTTAAATGTTAAGTTGTTGCACTGAGATGTGCATTTTTACTCTAAACATGGTGAAACATGTGAGCTGGGCAAGTGGAGAGGCTTTTATTCTCGACCCTTACATTATTGGTGCAGTATTCTCCAAAAATTATCACACATAGAGGTATCAAAAATGCCGATACAGACAACCCTTCTAAAATCATAAAAATACCCGAACATTGGGTCACAACACAAAAATTAATAAACACTGAACATTACCAAAAGAACATTATACCCACAGTGAAATATAACTTTTGCAGCATTAATATCTGCACTTAATTTTTTTTCAGACGAATGGGGTTATGAACAGGTCAAAATACCAGTGGTTTTTGTCCTAAGCCATTTAGGAGTCTGCTAAAAAAAAACAAAAAAAAAACAGAAGGGATTCTATTTGTTCTACATCACAGTGAGTCCATGTAAAACATCCAAGCCAACAAAAGAATGACTTCACAAGGAGAAAATGTTCGAATGGCCTAGACAGAGTCATTTCCTAAATCCATCAGAAAATCTGTGCGATTACCTGAAACTGCTCTGGACAAGAGATTCTTGGTACATTTTTGTGAAGCAAAGTGGGAAAATATCTCCAGGTCAAGAAGGGGAATGCTAATAAATTCTTAACAAAGAGGTTTGAATGCAGAAATCATATTAAAATTATGCCGTTTTTTGTCTTTCATTGGAATTATGCACATATATAGTATAATCATAAAGCACATAATTGAAGGCCAAGGATATGCCGTAAAGTCTGCCTTACAGCACAGGCAGCAGCTGTGGTGATAATTGCTGTTTTCCTTTATAGAGACATACTTTGCAGTACAACCATGATTAAATTGAACTATAACTTCCTACTTGTTGAATCAGGCATGCTAAGTGACTAGATATTAATATTTTTTTTATTTTTTGCTAAGAGATCATCTGAAGTAGAAACCTGTGTTTGATTGTGGTGTACTAATTTTATTTTTTCCAAATTACGAGCATTAACAGAATCTAGTCGAGGAAGATGTAAAAATAAATAAATAAGACTTTTGAAGCTGTTGCTTCTTCCATCCAAGAAAGTCTTCAAGTCCTCTGATCAGTAAAGGTGAAGAAGCTGTCTGTTGTAGTCTGACTGTTCTCTTTCAGACAGCTTTCAAGTCCTCAAGCCAAAGATGAAGAATAGTTTGAATTTATTGCTTTCCAAGGAGTTTCCAAGTATCCAATCAAGCCAGTGGCGGAGAAAGGAAAGAACTGACCTGCAGTTCTTCAAACCTTTTGTTTCCAGATCTGCTGTGACCAGTGATGGCAATAATGGCAGAAAATAAACTGTTTCTAACGGTGTTACTTTTTTCAGTAACAAGTAATCTAACAAATTACTTTTCTATCGTTACGTTGTTTTCCTTGTGAAAATAAGGGTGTGATGGGTGTGATCTGTGAAACATTGCTGACTGCTGACCACTTAATTCATAGAAGGAAGGGGGATGAGATGTTCAGATGTATTCTGGTACAAGTCCTGGCGAGTTTTCTCTGATAAACCAGCTAAATAGAGTCTCTATGAGTTATGAGGTGGGTTTAACTCTGAAGGCTTAGGGATATAAGTAATCCAGGGGTAGATAGCTGGTTTGGTGTTAACCTCCCGTAGTAGGAAGTGAGTTGGGATGGGATTAGCACTTCAGGGAAAAAAAGTAGGAACCTCTCAGGTAAGGGTGTTATAGGGGAGGGATGCAACACCTCGCACGACAACACAAGGTACAACACACCAATCTAACAACCATGTATTCAATTTATTCCTGTGTGTCTGCTGCGTTGTGATTTCTGTTTTTGCAGTCAGGCATAAATGGATATCTTCAGACTGATGGCGGGATCAGTTTGAGTATCTTGATGTTGAATTACAGCAAGTGCCTCTAAGAAGCATCTTGTTTATGAACGGATAACGCAATTAGCATTCAGACGAAAAATTCATTTTAATTGCTTATATCAGTATTGCAGGCTACATACAAAGTTTAATTCCTCCGAGGTTCTTTTAGTTGATCTTTAAACACTTTAAATTTTCAGTATATTTTGAGTAAACATGTTTTTCTGTAGAAATCAAGAATTTAACGAGCATAATTTTGTCTAAATTAAAGAGATCTAAAAACTTGTCTTAATTTTTTTTTTCCCAGATCCAGAGGTGCATCCCCAAAATGAGGACTACTGGGGCCATGTGAACCCAATTGGTCCTCGAGCATGCTACGACGAGGGGAAACGTGTAGCAGAGACGATGTGCTACGCCTACATGAAGCAGGTATCGCAACTCATGTTGGCTCCTTTATTTATTTATTTATTTATTTTTTTAAGTCAGGCTAATATTTATGGTCAGAAACTGTCAGCTCTTGACGCTGGAGGATAAAGTGTCATCTGTGGATATGGTTGAAATTGTCTATTTTTTGTGGACTTATGGAGTATGATTGAAAATTGAACAGTCTGGAAAGTTGTCAATAAATTAATTGTAAAATGTGCAACAGTGGTGTTACTTTCACAAGCTTATGAGCGATGGCATTAGTTGTTTTGAGATTGAATCAGTTACGAAGTCATGGAAAATTATGATGCACAACCTTCAGTGAGGCTCGTAATCATTTGAGTTATGTAGAGCCTTTTTGATAATGACCTGAGTGACAGCAGCCTTTCATGATCAGATATGACTGACTCCTTTTGCCTTTCCTTCAGGCAGGTGGTATTTATTTATCTATTCCCGTCTCCTGCTCCTCGTCAGCTGCTCATTATTTTTTTTCACACCTGCTAGAAAAATTCTCGGAAACAGCTGCTCTAAAAAAATCCAACTGACAGTCGGGCTGTGAGGATGGACAAGAATATCGCACATCACATCTACCGTCCAGTCATATAATCAAAAGCCATTAACATTTAAAACAGGAAGATGGAGCGAAGGCTGAAAAAGCACGACTTGCACGGCTGATTTAATTGTATTATTATTAGAAATGATAATACATATTAATTTCTTTAATGATTGAAATTTATTTTCCCTGTTATAGATTGTAATTATTGATGGTTTTGCTGAAAGGTACTGACACTACAGTTGTGCATCTCTGCGAATATTCTCCCATCACAAAGATATGAATAAATTTGATATTTTCTTAGCATTTTGGATCTTACATGATGACAGGTGAGGCAGTGCCTAAGCTGCCTGACTGAATGTCGCTGGGTCAGAAATCTCCAACTTGCAACAGTACAGGTACATATGGCTCTTTAGACCCTCTATTTAGGCTCTCAATATCTTTGGGAAAAATATACCCCCAAGAAATTAGCAATATTTTAACATATAAACGTAATTTCGCAAATTTGTTTCCTGGACAAAGACGATTGGTTTTTGTTTAGCTTTTTTATGTCTCAGTGAAAACATGTATTAACCCTAAATTAAGAGAAAGCTTTTATAAATTTGATTTCTTAACAAAATAAGGTCCCTATAGTATTTTTTTTTCAATAAACATAACATGTTACTTTTGTGACTCTAAACAAAAGCTTAGTTTCATTGCAGTGAAAAATTGCCCTAAGGTTTGAATAGGATTCTTAGATACTGTTGTTTTATTATATTGTGCAGTATGAAAAAAATGTTGCTTCTCTATTGTAAATGTCTTTTTTATTTTCCTAAACTTTTTGCTGCCACATAAAACCGTGGTAGTGTTTGGGTGAGAATGTCTTAACTCCTTAAAATAATTTGATTGAGCAAGCTATTTTTTTACATTAAATATAAAGAAGAGGTGGACACCACCATGATTGTCATGTTTTTTTATGGACTTTGAACATTTTCTTCTTTAGCGTTTCTCTAACAGAGAAACTGCAGCTGCTAGGTGCTTGAGCCACGCCTCTGCTGAAGTTGACTTTAATGACAAAGATCATTATTTACACTCCGTGTGTCCACACAAACACTTGTCAGTACTTCTTCAGCGTATTCTATTTACCGTGCCCTTGATCTTCAACGTATTGAATTTGTCAGGTCTCATGAATTTCATGATCTACATTTTCAAGAGAGCGATCTACATAATTTTCATGTTTTTATTCATGCATTATTCCCAAATAGGGCTCCACTTAGCATTCAAAGTGTTTTTGTTGATGCATGAGGCAGATTTTAAGAAGGCCACAGATTATAAAAGCAGTTTTTATAATCGTTATCCATCATGAAGGGGCTCGCATTAATTTACTGTTTGTAGTAGGCAAGGCTTTAGATATTCAAAACACAAGTTGGAAAATTAGATTTCTCCTACATGTCTAATGCATTAAATTTATGTGATATACATACATTTTTCTATTCTATTTTTATGAATGGGATTGTTCTCATAATTGTGTCTTTAATGAAAGGCAGCTATTTGTAGCTTGTGGACATAAAACTGGGTTCAGTTTCATAGCCTTGTCTTTTTATTTTACATCAGGTCAGTAGGTAAACATGATTTCTCATCTTCTCTTTCAGATGAAATATTTAGGTTATTCTGTTTTGTTTTTAAAGTAATTTGTTAAATGGCTAAGCAAACAGAATTTGTGTCCAAAGTTTTGTTGGGTTAAATGCGACCAGGTGTTCTCCCAATTTGCTGACAGGATTAGTCAGGGTCTGTTGTGTTTCTGCAAAACAAAACAAATACCGTGAGCATAATATACAACTTTGCTTGTTTTAGTTTTGTTTTTTGTTTTTTGTATAGAAATAGTTTGTTATGCTAATGTACAGTTTGCATAATGTCTCAGCCTTCATCCTGTACTTCTTCCTGGAAATTCTTCTCTCAATTTTACAAAAACGTATTAAAAGATTGTGTACTAGAATATTGCAAACTATTCTTCCAGAAACGTTGGGTAAAGGCGTTATTTAATTTTGGGTGATGATTTTAATTATAGCAACCTGAATTTGTTACAATATTCCACAAACCCATTCCAGAATGGGTTTGTGGAATATACCCATTCTGGAATGGGTCTTTGACAATGTTTTTATTGTCAAAGACAAACATTGACAATATTGACACTAAATATATGAAAATCATTCTGAACTTGTCAGGTGGAACTTTCTTTCACAATCTATTTCCTCTAAACCGATTAACCTTTACGGTACGTGCCTAAAGTTTAACATTTACAATGAATAGAAAGTTATACAGCCATAGGAGACAGATTTAGGCTGACATTGCGGTTTGTGTGTACCATAAAAACATAACGCACTAAACAATAAAAAACATTAAACTGCAGTGGCAAAATAAATGAAAAGTAACGAAAAGTTGTAATCCGTTCTAAAAATGTCTATGTACCAGTTATTGTTAATCAAAGGCAACTTTGATGGTTGTTTGGCCTTGTTTAAAGGAACTCAGTGCTTCAGCTGTTTTGATTAGTGGAGCATAAAAACTGAATATTGCTTTTCCATGTTTGGTTCAAGTGGTTCTGAGGATGGAGAATAAACTAGAACCAGAAGACTTGAGTAATCTGAAAGTTTGACACAAGAACAACATGGCTTTTATGGAGGAATTTTTCTGCCATTATCCAAGAGCGCACATGTTCAATCTCAAAGTAGGATTTTATGTCTTTTTTTCTTTAGACTTTTAGTACATTTTTATTTTGAGAGCAAAACTTCATGTCTTCTTCTCAAAACTTGTAATAATTGCACTCAAAACTTCTCCTTGCGCTCAGACTTAGTCTCTGCTCAGAGCAAATCTTTACTTGCAAAACTCTTCGCTTGCTTGGTGGAATTTTCTTTCCATATTCCAAGAGCACACATGTTCAGTCTGAAAGCAGGATTTTATGTATTTTATTCTCAAAACTTTTAATACTTTTGCTTACATTTTTATTTTGAAAGCAGGACATCATGTCTGTCTTCTCAAAACTTGAATTGCTTGTACTCAAAACTTCTCCTCGCGCTCACACTTAGTCTCTGCTTGGACTCTGCTCGCTTTTGGAAATACCTTTTGGCACAGTCACCTGGCAACCTCTCAGCCAATAGAAGGAAAGTTTGTTTCCTTCTAGTAGGTCTGCCGGTGTGGCTACTATCGATTGTAACAACCTGCTCCACCCACTGGATGTAGGGAGAAACAACGACGCCAGGTTCTGCTACATGGTATAAACATCCGCCAGTAGTGGTACTGATTTTAGACAGGATTTTGTTCACCCAACCGAAGACAACATAGTCACGACATGATATCTATCAATCTCTTTATCGATATCAATCTATCTCTATCTCTCTATATATATTTGCACCTTCGAAGACTACTGTTTCTTGGAGATCACTTCTTTGTAATAGGCTGCATAAATCACGACAGGTTGATGCACAAAGTAATTTTTAATTTGTTTTCCCCTGGAATGAAAGAATAAAGTTAATCCTATTTTAGTCAGTATTTGTTGATACAATACAATATTTTCTCTAAGCCTCTTGGTTCCTGCAGATTAAGTGAATAAGGCTGAGGGAAATGTAAAAGCTTGTGCACCATAACTTCCCTTCCTCTGTATTTGCAGGAAGGTGTGGAGGTGAGAGTGGCAAGAATCTTCAACACGTTTGGTTCCCGGATGCACATGAATGACGGACGAGTCGTCAGTAATTTCATCCTTCAGGCGCTACAAGGAGAACCTCTCACTGTATGTATTTTTGAGCTTTTTACTTCATCGCCTTTCAATTCTTTCCTGTGATAAATGGATTTCTCTCGGACAGGAGTTTTGTTTTTTCACTTTGTGATTGATATGGATTGTTGAACTTGCAGCCTCCTAAACATAAACTTCTATAACTTAGCAAATGCAGATGGGTTATCTTTCCGAGGAGATGTATTTTTTTATCGACAAATAGTAATACTACTAATTTATGTTCTTTTAGGTGTACGGTACTGGATCCCAAACTAGAGCCTTCCAATATGTAAGGTAGGAAATTAAGCATTTCTTTTGCTTTTTAATCCCAAATATTGAACCATTTATTATCATAGTTTAAAGATTTTTACCATCCATTGTTATTGTTTTTTTTCTAACATTGTATTTGGTGGTTTTGTTCCCTAAAGATTCACTAGTGTAAAACAGTTTCCCCCCCCTTTTGATGTATAGATTAAATAGGACATACTTAATCTATAGGTTGTTCAGTGAATACCTTGAAGGAATTTATAATCGGTGTGAGTCAGACTGAAACAGCTTCAGGTCTGAGTCAGAAATATCAATATTTCCCAGGTTCAAACAGTAGCTATCGGTTTGTTTGTGGAGGATGAGGAGATTAATTTCAACAATTTGACAGAGAGAGATCAGAGACACAGAGCTTTTGAAGTCTTCCTATCTCATCAAACCATGTACCTGCTGCCCTGTGTGACGTTTGTATCAGCAGTGTTTGGTGAACTTTTATATTAATGCATTTTATTAAAAAAAAGAAAAAAGCTTGAAGCCTTTTGGTAAACCAACATTATGTTCCCCTGACCTCACATAAAAAAAATACATTAACATCCAGTTAAACTTGTGAAGAGTGAAATAGTGAAATTTCTGGAGTTTTGTTTTATTTGTTCAATATAAAAAGATTTCTGCATAAAAAACTGCATTATAAAAATACTTTGGACATCTCTAGCATTCAATCAGAATGGCTTAGAAAATGCATTTGTGTGATAGGTTTGCTACATAGAGCAAAAAGATCATCTGCTCTCAGTTGTTGTGTGTTAGCTCTATTTGTATTAAATATGTTCATGTTTATTTTGCTCTGTTGGCTTGGAAAAACAGTTGTTTCATTTATACCTCAAGGGAAAGTGTCCTGCTTATGAAAAAGGTCATTTTGAAAGGCCCAATTTCTTTGTGCGTGTTTTT
The DNA here is from genome assembly GCA_903066815.1 of Brachyrhaphis roseni. NCBI lineage: Eukaryota > Metazoa > Chordata > Actinopteri > Cyprinodontiformes > Poeciliidae > Brachyrhaphis > Brachyrhaphis roseni. The sequence goes on from CAEFZY010065592.1 coordinate 10,503, forward strand.
GTTTGGATTCCAGCTTTTAATTTGCCAGTTCTCAAAGCATTTCCAAAACAGTGTTGGGGTCTTTAGTGTTTGAATTGGTCTCTAACTAAAGCTGCAAAAACAAATACTTAAGACTTACTTAGACGAGTTCTCTAAAAACTTGAGATTTGACTTTGACCTGAGGTATTCAACAAGATAAAAGTAGCTCAACCAGTCAACCTTTTACCATCAGCAAGCTGACAGAAATGTGCAAGGTTTTGTTTTTATGAGTGCGTTCGACTTAATAACAGGTCCTAGTCATAAATCATTGCTAAAAAGTTTGTGCTTGGCTGTAGCTTTTTGATAAGAACCACAAATAACTCTCTACCAGAATCTATTTCCTGATTCATGGACTGGCCTTATTGTTACAAATTTTCCAGTTCTTCAAAATAAAAGCACTGTTGGTTCAGAAAATTGATAACTTGGGTCAATCCATTTCAAGTTTTACGAGTTTTATCTCAATGTGAGCGCACTTGTATATCTTAGTGGGATATATATTGTATCTTATTTGATTTCCAAAACTGGTTGGATTCTGTATCAAATGGAAATCATCATTACAATATCAATGTGTCCAAGATTATAATAAAACGACTGCTTCAACACAATACTTGGTAGGTTATTATCCTTTATATACCATACATGCATGCTCTGTACATTGCATAATTGGGCTGTTTGAATGGACACAAGCTGCAACTCTGATGTTAAACAAAAGATCACAACATGTTTAATCAATAATTTCCCAGCTAATGATTTTTGGCACAGTAATCATGTTCCATCAAGGACAAACATTTCTTTTCAATAAAGTAATGGCTGAAGCACCTCAAAAGATAATTGGGATCTTATTATTGTAAATTACAGCTTTTCTTTGGACAACAAACAATTATCCTCAGAAATACCACAAACAAACTTTAGCTGCTTTTCGATAGGTGGATTCTGAGTTTAAGTTCCTAAAATTGTTTTGATTTACAAAGTCAGCCGCAACCATTTTATTAGATTAAGGAACAAAGCAGTTTTCCTGGAACAGTACAAAATAAAATGGCCACAATCGATTCAGTCTGTTAATAACCAGGAGCCTCCAAATCACTGCAGGCACAATGTGTTTCTTGTTACACCACATCCATCTACGCATTTATTTCAGACATAATTACCAAGAATAACAGCATAGCATTCCTAATATTTAGCATCAGTTCAGTGACAAAGAGCTCCTGAAGGTTTTGGTACCGAGCGTGTTGCATAAGGCCATCTGCTTAGAGCTTGAGTGTCATCTCAGATTTCGTCCATTAAATTAAATGTGTAGCTTGGCAGTCAATACAGTGATGTTATCGTCCTCTGGTATTCCAAGTGAACTTTCATAAACAGAGACTGTTCTTTCACTCATCCATCACATCTGTGTCAATTAACCACTCTGCTCACTTTTAAGCCTTTTCAGAAGCAGTTTAAAGCAAAATCTACAATATTTTCAAAGCAGTGAAACAACAAATGCCAGTGAATAGAATTTCAAAAGCTTTAGAGAGAACTGTTTGAATACTTGGCTCAGAGATCAAAACGTTTCAACATTTTAGGTGCTAAATAACATCAGATCTCAGTAGGAAAAACTGCTTAAATGTTGCACCAGAATAAGACTGTGCAACAGGCACTAAGTGGTGCTAAGTCCAATTTTCATGATGGTTATACTTTCATTTGTTGACACCTGCTACTTGTAGTACTTGTGTTTTCTTCTCCATTGTTTTTATGTTACCGAGACACTTCACTACACCCTCTGGAAACGTATAGAGTATTATGGAAGTGTAACTTTTCAAGTTATCGCTTGTTTTACATACGATTAAGAAAATTTGAGAATTTTCCCAAATAGCTATTATTCCTATTAATAGCTTTTGTGTTGATTTATATTCAGATAATCTAAATCTTTGCCTAATCACAATCAGATTTTTTTACACCTATTTACATAATCATTTTGACTTTTATGTTGCCGATAGAATAATTCGCACACTGATTCTTTTCAACTCTTTAGATCCCTTTATTTCTGGGTTTTCAAGTTCTTGAACTGGGTTTAACTGCAATTAAAAATACAAATACACGGCGTTGACATTCCTACTTTCTGGTATTTTGGGACGTTAGCGTATAGTAATTTGTAAAACTGATGTTTCTCCAGATGCTTCGGATTTTGTCAGGATGCCAGAAAAACGCTGAAAATATCCCTTTTGCTTCAAAGACGTTTTATTGTTGTCATAAATTCTAGAGGAAAAGCATCTACTAGTTCATGATCTCTCTAACACACGTCTGTGGTTCTGCTATGCAGGTTTGTTGTTTATGAAATCTGTTTATGATTTAGTTTCTTTGAGTCAGTTTTTCTGTCATTTGTGAAAGTAGTCTTCAGAAATCAATTATCAGTTAAAAAAGAAACAACTCAGTTCATATCTTTAAGAGCTGCAATTGTTTTGTTTATTGTTGGTAGCATTGTACAATTTGCACTTAGCCTTTATCATTTCTTTCAGTCCTCCATGTATTGATGGAAATTTATTGAGCTTTCAAACTCAAAGGTCTACAGAGGAATGTCAGAATAATCCCTTTGCAGACAAAAGCGCCTCAATTTTCAGCCACTAACAGTATTGTGGAAAATTTCTTTAGCCTTTCAACATGTGCAGAAATATTTGCAGTACAAAGATAAAATATTTTTTCTTGTTAAGGTAAGGTAATTTTATTTATATAGCACATTTTCAGCAACACGGCAATACAAAGTGCTTTACAAGAATTAAAAGGAAATACAAACAATAGTGTTAATCTGTGTCACAACATTCAATTGCTGAAGCTTAATGTTTCTCTCCTTCTGTATACCCACAATTTTTTCCATCTAAACTTTAGAGTATAAATTGGAAAAAGATCAGCTTTTAAATCAGATGGTTAGATCTGCAATCTGGTAACCAGGCAATACTGAAGTTGCGTGGTAACATTCACAGTGTTTCCTTATTATGTGTGCACGACAAGTCTTTGAGCTTTGGACCTGAGCCTAAAAAAGATCTGGTAGATACCAATACCATAATCATGTCTATGAAAATCAGTTTTACCACAACAACTATTAAAAAAAAATGTTGCAGCAACAACCTGGTGGACGTGTTCACACCTAGTGGTTTTGTTGAAGCACCTTTTGATTCAACTCCAGAATTCAGGGGTCTGATAATGTCTCGCATTTAAAATTGACAATATTTTTTTGCTTTGCAAAAGTTTTTCCAAGGAAATCTCTCTGGTTCAAAAGTCAGTTCTGCAGTCAGATTTCTTTTACTGATGAAGGCATTTTCTCCAAGACTTTTGTTGTAACTTGGGCTCTGTGTGAGGCTGTAAAATAAAATGCCTCATCTTCGGCTTTCTTCCAGACATCTGAAGATTTGGGGACAAACCTGTTCATAATTTCATCCAGGGTGAGGGTGGATGTGTTTGGTGATGAGCTGTTGCCCTGGTTAAACCTTACCGTTTGGAAATGTTTAAAATGTTTAGGTCCAATAAATCGTAACACTTTCAGGAGATGACAGACTCATTGTCCCTTGCTTTATTATGGTGTAATTCTGTATGAAGGAATGGGTCAAAACGCCAACAAACAACTGTGAGGAAACCGAAAACAGCTGACCCAAATTATACATGTTAAAATGCAATCCAACCGTATTCTAAGGAGATGTACCACAATTTATTATGGCATTTATAAGGATGAAAATATCGTAATCCCCACCTATACAAAAGTATTAGTCTGATTTACTGACAGAGTGAGGGGAAATTGTTTTGTGTCTTTTTATACAGTGAAAGTAAACATTGGGATTAAACTGAGAGTTTTGGAAGCCCATTCAAAATGGATTTACTGATTAAATAATCAATAGCATTTTTATTACATATCTATCAAATTTTGTAATTTTGATGTTGACAAAACTGTCTTTTTTTTTTTTGCTTTGTTTTTTTGCAGCGACCTGGTTAACGGCCTGGTGTTGCTGATGAACAGCAACATCAGCAGCCCAGTCAACTTGGTGAGCAACCTTCTTAAAAATGTGCAAAATTTATTCTCCATAGGAATGGAAGCGTTTCTCATTCATCTTCACGTGTATGTCGCTCACAAGAATGATTTAATGAACATAAATGTTGTGATTTCAGGGAAACCCAGAAGAACACACCATATTGGAGTTTGCCCAACTCATCAAAAGTCTTGTCGGTAAGACGGTAATCCCTCTCGCTGTCAGTGTAGGCTTCTGACCCCTGTAATCCCTCATTCACGCTTATCTTTTGTACAATTTTCAGACCAACACAGAATAAATTATGTAGGAAATATGCATGCAAAAGCTATCACGATTCATATTGCGTTGAGTGAAAACCTTCAGAATATTCCTGTCATTGTTTGTGGCACATGGATAAGTTCATCTGAAGGGAAAGGAAGAGAGGGGAATGTTTTTACTAGGTAATAATGTGAAAACCTGAGATCAGTTTGTTCTCTGCTATTTTATTTCACCAATTAATATTTATTTTCTAAAACTGCAGTTAAATAAATAGGGAAAAACACCCACACTCTCTGAAATCTGGAATCTCATCAAAGTTTAATGTCATTACAGTTTTTTCCCCCCTGTGAACATGTTATTCTCTGTCTCTAAACCCATTCGAATGAATCCAAACGCGTATCGCGGACACGCAGTCAGCCGAAGTCAGATCCAGTTTCTGTCGGAGGCCCAGGACGATCCCCAGAGGAGGCGACCCGACATCCGAAAAGCCAAGATGATGCTCGGCTGGGAACCCGTGGTATGTGTGCTGCACGACATGAGCTGCTCCCATCCACACATGTAGCCTTTTGTTGTTGACATAAAAGTTGCTTTAAAACTCAGATGCTAAATCTTTGGAGGCTTTAAGCTGTGAAACGGAAACGGACATGAAACATGATAAGACGAAAAACCTCTAGAGTTATGTAGATCTATATATAGTGTTTGAAAGTTTGTATATATGCAAACTTTATATTGTGTAAAGTTCGTACACAATAGTAATAAGTTAACGAAGCTATAAAGGAGACACAAAGTGCATTCACACCAACCCTGTTTAGTTCACTTTAACCGAACTCTGGTTTGCTTCCCCAGAAAGTCAGGTTCATTTAGACCAAAAGCTAAAAATCTAGATCTTGGTTCAGTTGAAGTAAACTCTGAAGTGGTTTAAATGTGTATGTGAATGCCAAGCAGACCAGAGACCGCTCCAAAAGCAGGAAGTGGACTATAATGCAGAGTATTTTGGGTCAGTGCAATCAAAACAAACGTCTAGTCTAACGCTAGCGGCAGAAATGGTTTGTCATTTTTAACTAACCATCAATCAGTACTGGTTAAGTTTAAAATCCTCTAACTTCAGTCATAAGTTTATCTGTACATTTCCATTTATCAACATTCAAAAACAAATGTAATGGCAGTGTAAAGGCGTACTACTCTGCCATGATGTATTGGTGTACAAAGCAAGCACAATGACTTTTTTAAGATTGGAGTTTTAAGGTAGCAGAAAGTTGTTTTCTGTTGGCCAAACACTCACTAAGTATTAGCTTAAAAGCTAACCTCTCTTTCATCAAAAAATAAAGTTATTCATTTACTCAAAGCCCCAATTCTAAAAACCACAACTATCTGTGTAACTAAACCTGTCTGTAGCATATGTTGTTCATGTCAGTTATTTATACTAAGAGAGTAATAATGTTTTGTGTGAACAGGTGCCGCTGGAGGAAGGTTTGAACAAAACTATTCAGTATTTCAGCAGAGAACTTGAACACCAGGCCAACAACCAGTACATCCCCAAACCTAAAGCTGCCCGCATGAAGAAAGGAAGGCCCAGACATAACTGAGCAGCAGCGGTCTGCTCTGCCGAACACTCCTCCACCATCAGAGGAGCTCCTCTCTGATGTACCCTGCTGAGTAGAGCACTTCTTGGAACAGTGTCCCGTTTTGGGTCACAGAGGCGGCTTTCTCTCTGAGCTCTCAATAAAAGCGGATGATGCCTTGTGTCAGAGTGGCAGCTGTGATTTGGTGAGGTCTCTCTCCCTGAAGCTTTCAAAACTGACGGACAAGCCTGAATCAAAGAGGCTACCTGCTGGAGCGGAGGATTGGAAATCCAGCCTATGTTTTAGGAGTATTTTTTCATGGGTTTTGTGATGTTCTTGCTATTTAATACGCCGCCATGAGAATCCTGGCGAGCAGCTCAGACCTCGCGGAAACGAATGGCGTTCATCAATTTCGTGGTGTTTCGTGTCAGGAGAGGAGCCGTCCGCGTTTGTTTTCCCACTGGACGTCTTGTTGCGTCAGTCTGCCAAACCTGCACCGCACGGCAGGTTGTGGACAAATTCTCCAGAGCAACGGTTTACGGCGCCATAATTGTTTTTAAAGATATTGTGTTTGTGAAATTTTCATGTCACGGTGTGCAGTAACATATTGATGTGAAGATGCTATTTTAATAAAATATTTCCAATGATTTGCATGTGATGTTGCCACTTTAGTTCAGAAACTTCTGCTAAAAGCTTCAGAACTGATTTCTAATTAAGAACAGAATTTGTAGTGGTAGGAAAACCTGACAGTCAGAAGAAATGTTTTACGTCTGCAGTTGTTTGGGATCCAAAGCTGTTGTATATTTTCACACTGAGTGTATAAGCACTAAGGAATTTAAACAATCAACTTATTTATCTCAACTTGTTTATCTCAACTTATTTATGAAGTGCCTTTGTTTGGATACATGAATGAACTGCTGTAATTAAATTGAATTTGAAGTGCAGCAAAACATTTAAACACCAAAACAACTGAGGTAAAAAAAAACAAAAAAAAAAACAGGAAGGGTTAGAAAACTTAAGATTGGAGTGTAAAACTGTCTTCCTTTGATGAGCTGATACACTTATGAGTTTGCTTTAATTTATTTTTATTCTGTGGAATCTGCTGTTTTTTAAAATAAAATAAAAAAATAAACCTAGAACTATCTAATTGTGTAGTTAATACAAAGGAAATGTATCAATCGTAAAACTTTACTGATCTGCTAACATGTTTAATATGAAGGTAGAAAAACCCGAACATGAAACTTTAATTTTTACTGAATTAAAGCCTCCATCTTGTTTTTATTTAGGAGAAAAAAAACAATGAAAGAATAATTTTTATTTATTTAATTTGAAAGCATCATGGGTGGTTTATGATCTACCAGTCATGGAAGAGATGGCTCTCTTTACAGTGACCGAATATACTAAAGAAGTTGGCTTTTAGGGAAAGTACTATGGAAAAGTTGAGTGGAAGAAAAAAAATCCACTTCTGAAGTAGAGAAAGGAAGAAAAAGTCACTTAATCAGCACTGAAACCTTCTCACGCTGACAAAAGTACCAATGTCTGCTTTAATAATCAAATCATCTCTCCCTTTTAAATTTGATTACAATTAACTTCTTATGAGCTTCAAATGAAGATGACTCGAGTTAAATAATAAAATCAGGAGACAAAAGACAGTACAAACCTCGTCTTTATTTCTATTAAAAGCCTGAGCTCCAAACTTGAAGCTAAACAGTTTTATTTATTGTAGGAATACAGAAACGCTTTACTGACGACGCAATCAAAATAAGTTGGCAGGACTCCTGTGAAAATGCTGGCAGGCATGAAGCCATCATTTTGCTTTAGCTTCTATCACAGCTGGGAACATTTCTGTGTGTGGGCGGTGTTAATAGTAGTCGTAGTTGACATTTGCCCCATGCCTGTAAGAAGACCTCGGCCCGATGGGGGCGTTTTCGTCGTAGTGATGCTGTCGACCCTGGTCATGGGAGCGGGCGTGGTCCATCCAGTACTGCAGGTCGGCCTCCAGCCTCTGGCGAGAAAAAGACGCCGCAGACGCATCAGGTTCAGTGAACTCAACAACAGACAAACCAGCAACTGATAAGACGTCCACTGAGACTGACAGGAGGCTGTGCCATGATAAAAAAATAACATAAACCCGTATGAAAGAGAAACTTTGAAAAGGCCAATCGTTTGACAGCTTTGGCCTTTTAAGGAAGCAACAACCGATGGCATAAGAACGAGGTGTAATGTTCAGTGAGTGTTGGTGAAATGCTGCTGTGGCTGCCTGTAACGTGCCGCCAGCTGTTGGAAACAGTCGCAGTAGGGGGTTTATTTTGAGCGGTCCGCCTCCCTCCCTGCTCTTATCTCTGCTCCTCACCGTCTCCAGTGAAATAATGGTGGTCAGTGACCTGAAAGAGAGCTGAGTCTGGATCAGTGAGTAGCTTTAAACGTCTGTGTGAGAAACGGCATTCATGTTTTCCTACAGTCAGCTTTTCATCTGTATTTATTATTTATTCCAGTATTTGTGTAGGTGGAGGTGGTTTCTGTAGAGGATTATTTAGATGAGGCTGATGTTGACTCCGTGTTTTATTTACTATGTGGTTTAAGTTTCAGTTTCTCTAATTCTATCTTTTTAAAACTCTTTAATGTCTTAAATGTCTTATCTTAATGTAAAAAAAAATTGTTTCGAAAGGAAAACAATGTCTTACTTGAAGCCTTTTTAAAGTCAGGAAGTGCATGCTATTTGATAAAGCACAAGTCACATTGGTAAAAACTAAATCGACCATAATTTCATCTGAAAGGACTACACCAAGAACTCATTGGTTTTTCAACAACAACAAAAAGCAAATAATAGAAAACTTACTTGTTCATCAAATCCCATTTGCATAAACTGCATAATCCACTGCTGGACGTCTGGCCTGCTGCGATCCCAGACGTTCCTCTTTGTTCTGCTCAGCCTGGCCAGGAACTCTTGAGCCTTAGACGAAGGGATGGCAACCGAAGACTTGGATGGAGCATGTTCAGCTTCTGCCACTACATAAATTAGTGAAAGAAGGAACAAATTAAAAGGACTTTTTTTTCTCTGATGTGGGTCAATTTAATGAATAATAAATAAATAAATCGGTGGCATCTGAGTGTTACCATTTCTTTTCACTAAGATCTTCTGCAGGCGGTTCTCGCTGGACACGTCTGCAAAGGAGAGCCAATAGAAACGTAAGAGGTTTGAGTTCAAAGCCATTCTGATCTGAAGTCAAGTCGACCTTCACATCCAGGAAAGTGCTTTGCTGAAGTGTTCAGAAACCTTGAACTTTTCTACTCAATACTTTGCCTGTCATGTCTCCACAACACAACACGATAAAAAAAGAGGGGAAGAACCTTGGGAAGCACTTCCAGTATTTTCAGAAAGTCATTTATTTTGAAACCTTGACACATTTGTCTCACCACGGAAACAGTATAAGAACATTTCTGTTTCATATAAACAGGTCAGCACACTTTTGTTTTTGATACATTAACAATTGGGAACATTGTTATTCATTATGTTAAATCACAGTGACAGTGAGAGATTTTGGTTATGTCTTGTTTTGAGTATGTAATAAAAGTATCCCATTAAACCAGGGATGTCAAACTTGTTTTCATTTTAGGCCACATCAACATTATGAATGTCCTCAAAAAGCCTGTTGCGACAGAACACGAGGATGATTGGCAGCACTAAGTCCCTCATTCTGGATCTGATTGGTTGTTTCTGACAGAGCTGTGCATTTCTACACATTGCAGAAGCAGAAGAACTTGATTTTTTTCACAGATTTTTTTGTCTCATACTGACAGGATTTTATAAAATTACAGCTTTAATTAGTCCAAATTTGATATTATTGAGCATATTTTCACATTGGTGTAATTTGGCAGCATACAGTCATAAAAACTGCTTTGATTTGATCAATAAAATAATAATTAATGACAAAACTATTATCTTGAAGATCCTATTTGTGTGGCCTTTGAAAAAAGCTTTGGTGGGCCTTGAGTTTCATGCGTGAACTATACCGACATTTTTTATATCTTCACAGTTTGTCGTTATTGAATGATGATTTTTGATGTTTCTGTTTCTGCTAGCTTTTTTGTTTTGTCAATTCAAGGGGAACTGATTATTCTTGCTTCTGTAATTAAATTTAAATGTAACAGATTCTATATTGATGGGTTAAATATTAAATGGCATAGATTACATATTGCACTCATATAATATATGTGAGGTTATGTAGGCGATATGAGGATAAATGGATACGAAGTGGGAATATAAAAGGTTTACGCTTCCACCCACTTTCTTGAATATGTTCAACACGACTTGACGTTATGCTTCAAAGCCGTTCGTACTCAGAAAGAGAAAAAGAAAGGAAGAAAGAATCTGGATCTAGGGTGCAATAAAGTGAAGCCCATGCTGCAGATTTTAAAGTATTTTTAAAGTGAACTAATTGCTCAGATCCCATTTTTCTTCTTTTGCAGAGTGGATTAAGCTTCATTTAACACCCCTTTAAGGTGGAAGGGGGTAGAAATCACACCTTCGGATGAGCATAGTGAAGACAAATTAGACTTTGGATGATGAACACGACGCGCTCCAAAAGTACTTGCTGCTAGAAAGTGACACTGATGAAGATCGGAGCACAAATTTGCATGAGGATGAGGGCAGGGAGGGTGAGGGCAGAGAGACTGTCTGGTGCAATGTGAGATTTTACCAGACGGTTGCCTACAGAGTGTAACGTTTAACGTTTTTAACATTTCCCCAACATCAGGTTTATCTTTATAAAACTGTAAGGACAAATATGATCATGATGAGTGACACTCTGTATCCTGCAGTAACATTTAGACTCCATTTAAAAGAGGTAACTTCATGACGCCTTTACCTTTAAAACGTGTTGGAAGCTGTTCTTGCATTGAATATTTCACATGAAACAAAATATGTTCAAAATTAAAATACATTATTTCACTCACAACAAAAATTTCTGTTTATTTAGTCTATAAAAGCATAAAGAAACTGGCTGACATCATATTTAGTGCTTCGAAAGATGCTAAAACAGAAGAGAAATCCCAGAAAATAACTTGCTAAGTCCAGGGGAAAAAGTTTTCAGCTTGTTTGCTTATGAATATTATTGATGCATCTGTTTCCTGCAACTATTTCAGAGCCCAGAGGAATAACTCTGTTCTGTGTTCAAAATACTCTTGGACCAAAAGCAACCAACAACAAATCTTCCACTTCACCAACTTAGATGATCTTTTTTTTTTTTTTGTGCATGTGCACTTTCAAATGGCTCAGCTACGCTCTCTGAGAGTTTATACATGGATTTTATCTTCTGGGTTTGAAAACTCGAGGCAGACTGAAGGAAATCTATCTGAACAGCTTAGACATCAGCTCTGAATCTCAGTCCGTCTGCCAGCGAGCAGAACATGTTCACCATGTGGTCAGGGTTACAGATGGAGGAGATTAATTATAACCAGGTTTTTGTGCAGATGAATTAAACGATAAAGGAACAGCTTATTTCTTCAAAAGTCACTCACACAAAGGCAATTAGATTAAGTAAAAAAAGGTGTGAATAAATTTATCCCCATCTGTTGAAAAGGGAATTAATACTGGTACGTTTTTTAAAGTAATCAGTGAAAATGATACTTTAAAGACACATTAATGCCAGAATTTCTAAAAAAAAGAAAAGAAAAAAAAGAGCTGTGTTAAGCTGAAGATAGATTCTTTTTAAAACCCTGCTTTTGGAGCAGCATTTCTCTTTGAAAAGCAAAAACTATTTTTGGTTCAGACAGATTCTGCAATAGCAGATGGATTTATTGACATGGCATTTTGTGTTCAAGGGTTTATTGATTGACTTTAAGAAGTGGAGTAGCACAGAAAAGTATTGCAGAAGTAAGAACAGAATCAGCTGTATTGGCCAAGGTTGTGTGCAGAAATAACTCATTTGATTTAGGTCTCATACACTCAAAGTGTACAAACATTCAGCTTTAATTTTTCACTTATTTATTTTCATTTCATAAATGTTGTTCGAATAAGATTCATGGTATTATTCAAACATGTTTTAGAAACTTACTGTAGTGATTTTGTGTACGTTTCATGTAACTTCCTTCCACACAATGCACTTTCAGGAACTAGATTGAGTGGGATTATCAATCAGGGAAAATATCTGATGAGTTTTAAGAAGGAACCTGGTTGGTTTCTGGGTGAATAATTAGAACAAATGTTCCACAGAAATATCTGATAAGTACGAGTAAGTGTTATTAATATATTTAAGTTCTACTGAAGTACGAGTGGTCTGATGTACCGATCTTTGTGCCTTTGTCTATGTAATGTCATCATGGTGGAAACTTTCTTTTATCATTAATCCTTCCTGGTTGAATGCCTCCATGTTATTCTGGAGAACCTTGTTGTTTTATAAATATACTATAAAGACAGTGATTATAATTTAGACGTCTTTATACATGTCCAGGAATCTCAAGGAATCCAGAGAATCTCTTAATCAGGATTCAGTTTTTCTACCACTTGCCTTTACCACAGTATAAATTGTACACGCTATTGTACAATGAATGCATTTTGAATATTTTGTAACTATATTCCGGTGCTTCTAATATTGTACAAATCATTTGTTTGCCCAGCATTCTTCCTGTTCCAAGAATGTAGCTTTTACAAGCCATCAATCACCAAAATGCTGAAACTTTACGCTGCTGAATTGATGTAAGTTTTTCATACCTTTAACTGAATGGAGTTTTTCTTCTTGTAACTGAGCTGCCTCTGTATAGCGCTTTATTAACTCCAAGGACTCCAAAGTTGTTCACAGTGTGACAACTTGGTTACGAATGAGTTATTTGTTTTTAATGTTCACATTTAGCATTTTAGCATTTTTTTTTTTGTTTCACTTTCAATGCAACATTTTTAGTACATTTATTTCAGAGTCACTGTTAATATTTTTAACTACAATGATGTTTTTCGATGCTAAAATTTTCTTGAGAAACATTACAGAGAGAAACTTCAGAAATCCAAACCATGCCGTTAAAATTTAGTAATCAAAAGAAAAGAATAAAGGTATTCTAAAAGGGCATGTCTGATTTCTGAACTGTTTCCCTTCTCCGTGTCAGACTGGACCGACTCTGACGCAACCTGGGCCCAGATGGTCCCGGTTATGTGTGAAGTATTCCCAGGCTCGCCTCCGTCTTCTTTTTAATCTTTTCTAAGAATTTCCTTCTGACTTTGACTTGTTTGAACACAATGCATGAGTTCCTGGAAATGCGGTTCAGGCTTATAATTAAAGGTAAACCGTGACGTGACTCTGGCAATAACATAATATTGACTGGGATGGATTTTTCCACTTGTCAAATATCAAAGCATCTGGGTTTTAAATGTTCCTCTACTTTAAACTGCATTGATAAAGTGCACATTTTGAGGCAGATGCATGAATTAAGGCTCACTCTATATGAAATAAAATTGTTGCACTATTAGAAATTAGTCAATTTTCTTCTCTAAGAGCAAACATGTGTCCAACCACATAATGAAGAAATGGGAAAAGAAAAAAAGAGAGAGTGGGCTGATGTGCAGAATAGACACAAAACGAGTCAAAACCTCACTGAAGCAGAAGAAAAGCCAAAGAAATATTGTAGAATATGCTTACCTCCTAGAGTTGTAAGTGTCAGCAATGCAGCCAACCCAATAACCCTCAAACAGAGCTGCTGGCAAGCCATGTTGTACCCACTGAGTCTTTCTAGGACTCCTTGAAGGCAACAACTGTTCATAAACTGCTGGACGACCAGAGGGAGGGATGGGAGGGAGGCTGCACAGACTTTCCAAGTGGAAACTGGCCCGTGGCAGTGGAATGTCTTTTACCTCCCTGCCTACGCAAATAACACTACATCTGAGCTTTTCTTTCTCTTTCTTCTTAAAGGAATTTTGCATCCAAAGTACTTTTCCATGAATACACATGCAACAAAAGGAGCAAAAAATGAAGGGGAAAGTGGGATAAATGCATTTTTAAAATGCTGTGATCTGCGAGTTCTTAACCTTGCAGTGCTATTTCTTTCCCCCCCCGCAAACGGAAACTTTTTGCATCTTTTGAAGGAGTCTCCTGATTGTGTGAGGACGTGTAAGGGAAGTACCTTGAGAAAAAATAGGCTACTCTTTTTAGAGAAGGAAAAGGCGATGCAGAAACCTCCCACCAGGATCCACTTCAGTTACCAGATGACTTCAGTGAGACTTTGGTAAATGCACAAGAATGGTGTTCTTTACAAATCTAACCAACCATTAGATCTGAGAGCTTCTAAGAAGATGGATGGGGTCAGCAGAACCTGAATCTTCCAGGGATTCAGATGCCTGGCCGTGTGCATTCAATCCTGCAGTCCTGGGGGAGAATTCAGAAAGTTTCCCAGGTAATCTATTTGACTTGTACGCTGTGACAGTACCTTTATGGCAAGAATATATTGATGAGCGCGATGATGAATGGCCACATCCAGATTGGGCCAGCCTGCAGGAGTAGGTTGAGTGCAGGCTGAGGGTCAAACAGAGCAATTCTGCAGTGTTTGCAGGTGACGGTCTTTCAAAGACTGCTGCATTACACAATCAGGAAGTAAGTTATTAAGTGAGGTAACGGGGATATTTCTTCCTATTAAGAAGGGTCATGCCAATCAGACTGGATTCTATATGTTTAGATAATTTTATAGCCTCTTGTAAAACTCTGAAGCAAAATGCTATAGATGCTTAATGGCCAATTTTAGTCTAAATATCAATGGAAAATTTACCACCAGAGGCTTAAAAACACGCCCACACACACACACACACACCCCCACACACACATCGTTCACCAGTAGCATTTAGTCTCAGGCCTCAAGGGCTGAAGTTCAGCTTAAAGCATCCCATAATTAGATGATTGTTTCATTACCAGGCCTGTCCAGACATGCAGAGGAGGTAATTCAGTCATTTAAAACAGCTGCATTGGAGCAGGGACTTTGACTGTCATTTTTATACTTGTAGTTTTAAAGAACTGCCAAAATGTGATTCACTTTGATTGTGTGCCACAGGGATCAGTCATTAGATTTCTACTATCCATTCAGAGACTTACTTTTGGACATCAAGCTACACATTTATGGTTGCACACTTCTGCAGAACATGTTCAACTGTAAAAGCTGGCAGAATTCACAAATTTGAACTTCTGTCATATCTTCTAATTACAAATGGTTCATGTTTTGTAATTCAGTAATAAGGGAGGTCATTCTAATTTATGGAAACCCCCCTGCTAACAGTTCTACACATAGTGATGAAACCAATTTTGAACCTTTTCTCTTTCTTTATCGAGACCCTTAATATAATCCGATACCATTTCATCACAGAACACCCCGAGAAATTCAACTACTCTTTTCTACTATTTTCAATTAAGAAAACAGTGTTGCCACTTTTAGAAATAGCAATATATTGTTTCTCCTGCATGAAACTTTTCTTTTGTATTTAAAAAGTTATGCACATTATCTCATAGAGACTGCTGACAGTGTGTTTGTTGATTAGGTAGAACAGTAAATATGAAAGTAAAACCTATCTAGAAATGTTTTGTTTCACTTGTGAAATAGAGAATGTGTCTGTCAGACAGCGGAGATGTTTGGTTTGGAAACTACAAACAGAGCCTGTGTGTCTCGGGGGTCGAACTGGAATGCAGGAAACCAGCAGCTGGCAGTCGGTTCTGCTGCTTTCAGGGATTCGCTGCAGAAATGAATAGCAGATGGAGGAGAGTCGGGACGCAAGTGAACGAAATAATTAAAACGACGAAAAGGCTTACATGAATATGCAAACAAAAGTCTCTTGATTCAGTGTTGCTGGAAGTGACCTTGTCATCTTTATTAAAAAAGTAATTTTGAAGCTCTTTCGCACGGCGCTCATCTCTGAGCAAACGGATCATTAAAGAAGTGAGCTGAACTGATCTGCTTCACACTAGGCACTCGGTGAAAGCAGCAAGCCTCCGCTGTCGGTCAATAGATGTGATTCCTCATAGTTTGAGAAGGCCCATCTCTAATTACTTTCTTTTGAAAAGTTTATTGCTCTTGGATTCATATTTCTAATGGCAAGGATCAAAGAAAAAAGCACAAACACAGACCAGATGCCTGAATTCCTGAAACCCACCTACTGAGTATCTGAGAAGGTGCTTTAACAACATTTTACTTGAAGCGTAAAACCACATTGTGGATTCAGGCACAGTAATCACTCCTGTTCCACTCAGTTACCGCTTGTAATTCTCATGAGGAAACGGACTGGAGCGAGAAATGGGACTGACAGACGGACTAAAAATCATGAAGGCCAGAGAGAGAAGTCGATCCTGGTGGGGTAAATATTTTCAAAGCCAGCTCCTACACCTTCATTTGAAGATTGTTTTGAACCTACCCATTTACATGTACCTCAGCGTAGGCTGAAAAATCTTTTGGATATATGTGTGTGAATAAACGCTCTGAAGTATGGAGGTCTTTCAGAATTTGCCCACAAACCCATGAAATGAGCATTTCTGTATGAGTGACTTCCTGTTCAAAGAGAAAGTGGAAATGTAACCCTCACATGTACATCTGAATTTCTTTCCTCAGAAATTAGGAATTCGAACATGAAAGGATCAGATAAAAATCCTTTGCACTTTGGCCCCTAAATGCAATTTGGCCCCTAAATGCAATTTCCTTCTGTTGCTCCTTTACTCTCTTTGTCCTTGTTTGTGCGCCCGTCGTCCCTCTATCTCTTGTCGCTCTTGATTTGACTGGGTTGTGTGTTGTGACCCGAGGCAGCCTCCTCAGCACTGAGACGTCCCAGGAACCTCTCAGACCTCCATCGTAGGATGAATGCAAAAGTATAAAATGCTGTACAATAAGGACACATTTTCCTAAAAGATGGAGAGATTTTAACTGAACTTTCGGTCTTCCAATTCACTTCAAAGGTTCCTTTGAGGTTCAGAAGTCATCAGACTTTCTGGTTTTAAGTCTCACAAGTCATCTGAATGAACACTTCTCGTAAGGGATGGTAGAATTATAATTATGTGGCAGGAAAATATAGATAAATAAGTGAAATCCCAGAAGTTAGATTGACAGACGGTACAAAAAAGTGTTTCTATTTATTTTGTAGATCTCTACAACTTTATCTGAGTGTCAATTCACCACTGCGTATAGAAACGTGACACTGAGTTTAAGCACAGAACCGCCACCTTCTTGTGGTGGAAGGATGACAGTCTGGCACCATGGTTCCCAAGTAGAAAATGGTAGCTTGTAGTTTGCAGAACAAGACATAAATATTGTGTACCTTTGGAGGACCCACCCATAGTCCACTATAGACTTTAAATCCCCTTTTTCCTGAGAACAAATGGGAACCCCCAGATTAAACTGGAGAATGTTGCTATGGAGATGAATTTTCAGGTTTCCCTCATGAACCATGACCGAGTCACTGATAAGAAGAACTCAAAGGATGAATATAAAAAAATATAAATGTAGATAATTATGTAATTATCTACACAATTAAACACAGTTTTAAAAAATTGCATCCATTTTTTTTTTAAACTGACAAAGATATAAACTCAGTTTCTAACTTAGATGATTTTCCGCCTCCAAGGTTTTCATTAAATAAAACCAGCTGCTAGATTTCTTTTACATTCACAAGCCTCAATGATACTAGTATTTTTAGCTCTAAACATCAAAACACACTTCACAGCTCAAACTTGGGGTTGTTGCTCAGAACTATGAAAACCCGACCTGCTGCGAAGGGGAGCGGTGTCTCAGCAGGTGGATGCCAGACTCTCGATTCCTTCTTCAGCTGCAGTCCATCCATCCGTTGAAAATGTTCAAGGACCACATGATCAAATCACGCTGAGATTCACTTGTCTGCCTCGCTTTTCCAGCAAAATTGAGACGCGTGGACGTGTTTCATACCTCCAAAGTGATTTTAAAATTCCACAGATGCGTTATATAAGTGACATGATGCAGTAGGATGCAGGCAGAGCAGAATCACAGAGATCATGAATACAGATGGGATCCGTGTAGGATGTAACTCTGGAGTTTTGACCCAAAAAACCCCCAATTATTTAGTTGTACAAAACATGTAAAATAAAAACTTTGTTTCCAAAACAGTGTCATTTAAATATTCAGAAAAGAGAAAGAAAGCTGGATATTGTTTTTTCCCGCTTTAATAAATGAAATCATTCTTTTATACTTCCTTTTGTATTCATCTACTTTATCATGAATGTTGCTTAGAAGTATTTATGTATGAGGACTAACAAAAACGAAAGAAATCTTATTTTTGTCTACACCAAACAATGCTTCGTTGCCGACATCATGTCAAAATGTGAAGAAGATGAAGCAAAAATAGGCAGCTGCAAAGTCATTCGCTTTGTCTCCCTAATGAAGGACCCATGTAATGTTTTCCACTGTCAAATCCAAAGAGGACTGAGAAAATGTGGGTGAACACAGATAAAAAGAATCAACTCCCAGATAGGTTTCACACATGCTATCCAGACACGGCATCCTGCAATTCAATCATGAGCTACTATTTTAGTTCAAAGCTTTACTTCATTTATTTTTGCCATCTGCTGAGCTTCTATGTTGGGATTGTTTTTTGGGGGGTTTTTTTGAGGACACTGGCAGAGAGGAAGATTTGCAAAACACGCAAAGCTGCGAGCCGCAGCTGCCGAACAGAAGAAAAACCAAATTCTGCATGAAGATAAGGCTCATGAAAGTGCATAAAGTATTTCCAAAACCAGCAGGTTTGACTGACTGTGTCACATTTTGTAAATGCAGCAAGCATACTAAAATCTCCCGAACATTGACGCTGACCAACATTATGTTAACTCAGACATGCAACTCAAGGCAGGGCACATTCAAAGGGAGTCATTTAATCGGGTTTGATTTGGAGCTCAATTAGAGTGAGGTGCGCAAATCACAAAACCCAAGGCAATGTCCAAAACCAAAGTGGAGGTCAAGAAAGCAACGGGGAAGAGAAGATCTGCTCTGCTTGTCACAGCGAATGAAGACAAAGTAGAGCTGGAGAAACGGCACAGAATATATGGACAGAGCAGAAGGAAATAATTAGACAAAAGTGTGACTGATTGGAACGATATAAAGGAAGGATGGAAAAAAAAAAGAGGAGGGAATGTGCCAGAATACAAACACTCGCCCACCTCACACTGACTAAGGAGCGCCGCTCCAAGGTTATGTGTTCAGGCTGAAGGGTGACGTCTCTGAAAGCACATCACACAGGATGCAACATGTGCACTCCCATTGTTAGCAAGATATACTGTCTGTCACAAAGGTTCATTCTGTACTGTGTTGTAATTACTGTAATCTAAAGGTGATGGCAGCAGGGTAAAATATTTTTATACCTCCTACTTTGGAAAGAATGTGAAGCATAAATGTTGCTATTTAAGACAACGCCAGAAGCAATTTTTGTCAGAAGCAAATTGATCTGAAATTATTCACAAGCAAATAGTTTAATATTTGGTTAAGAGCGTTGCAAGGCAAAATGTTAAGATCTTGCCTTCATGTTTCTTGGTGTTTTGTGTTTTTTTTTTTAAACTGGTGGATAAAATAGCTAATTTCTATAAAGTTTAATATCCATAAACCAATCTCATAACTTCTCAGAACCAATCCAGAATAAATAAAAAAAACCTCTCTAATACTAAACTGTGTTACTATATTGTAGCAAAAAGAAACTGGATTGATTTCTAAATATTGACACATTCCTGCTGTGTTCTTGCTTTCTTTACCATCTTGTACATCCATCGCTATGTTTATGTGTTTAATACTTATTCCTCGCTTGATTGGGATTTGTTACTCATAACTTCATTTGTGGACTAATTTGCTTTGATTTCTGAGTTTGAACCGACTATATGAAGAAATCCTCTTAACAATTAGCCAGGTGAATGTTACAGCTTGTTAGCTTAGACACTTTGTTTCACTCATTCTTTCTTTCCTGTTATCAATGTTTCTGTTCAGTAACATCTTAAAAATATTACACTCTTTGCTGAATGGA
This sequence comes from Brachyrhaphis roseni, assembly GCA_903066815.1. NCBI lineage: Eukaryota > Metazoa > Chordata > Actinopteri > Cyprinodontiformes > Poeciliidae > Brachyrhaphis > Brachyrhaphis roseni. The sequence goes on from CAEFZY010065592.1 coordinate 30,323, forward strand.
CTTTTTCAGGAGAGTGAAAGTGCAATGCAGCCCAATCTGAATTGCATTCTTGCCCAGGGTGTCAATAGTGCAATATGGCTGCAACTAAACCCAGTTCACTACGCAGTTTACTCATTCAGCACTAAATGACTGCTAAAAGCCATCTTATATCACTTTACACAAATAGATCAATGTTAAATCCCTTTCAGCTTATCCATTCCTGGCACTGACAGTCAGTCCAACAATACAGAGTCCAGTTTCATCACATTAAAATGTGACTGAATGAGTTGAGAGAGATAAGACACGCTGGAAATCTGCACCAGTTCTGCTTGGTTGGTGAATAAATTGTGAATGCTACAGCGTCTTCTGCTTGGTAAAGTGATGCAAGAGCTTTATTCCCCTATAAGAAAACCACATGGGGTGACTCACAAAATTCAAATTTATGAAAACATCACTGTATGTTTTTTTATTTTTATTTATTTGTATAGCACATTTCAGCAGCAAGGCATTTTTCTTTCTTCCAAAATAGTTTGTTTTATGAAAAACAACTCAAGTTTTTTATTTTAGTTTTTGTGTTTCTGCATCAGAAGCTGCTTTATCTCGTCAGCACATTTATGCCGTTTGATTCCTCTAAGAGAATCGTGTCGTTGTCTGTTTTCAGTAAGTTTATCTCGTCACATATAATTTTAGAAAACAAACAGCAATCATATCCCATTTTACAGAATCCATTTAAAGGTAAATACATTTGAAGCAATCCCACTTGAATCGAGTTCCACTCCAGAAACATAACATTTCTGTATTCTAGCTGTATTAAAGCTTAATAATTAAGTCTGTTGACAGGAAAAATACATTTTAATTTAGTTTAGATAATGATCAGATGTTGGCCTCATATAATCACAGCGTAAGGCACAACTAATCTCTAAAAAGCAAAGCCACCTGGATTTGAGTGCAAAAAGTGCAAAATCATAAGAAAGAATATAAGTTAAGATCATTTCCATCAATAGATGCAGCCAGGAGACGAGTTCTTGATATGGAAGAACTTTTCACTTTGCAAAAAGAGATGTGTCAAAGTGGAATAAAACCTAGAGAGAAAAAAATAGATCCACCATTATGCTGTCAGTGCTTAGCAGCTGTAAATATTGAGGACCTGTTCCCTCTGTTAAAAATGGAACTTTTCGTCCATAAATAATGTAATCTGTCAGTCATTTTGGTTCTGAGATGGCTGTGTTAGCGTGGAATGACATTATTTAATCAAGCTCTGCTGCAAGAGGTACTTTCAAAGCTGCTTCTGATCCTCATCAGTTCACACATTTACAGAGGTCTGTATTTCTTTGGTTGGAAATAAAGGGAGGTGGAGCGCACACACATGAGCCGGCAAGAAAAGAAAAGGAGACAGGTTGTGTTTGTAATAAAAGAAGAAGAAAAAAAGCTGTCAGTGTGATTTTCGCCGCACTCTTTAACGGCACAGACAGAACAGAAAAGTTGTTTCTTTTTCTGGATGTTACTCGGCGATGTCAGTATATATTGTCATTTGGACAGATTTTCAAAAATCCTCATAGTGAAGCTGTCACTAAAGTGCAAATTACTGTCGCTTTGGCTCTGCGCTTTTTTCATTATGGGCTTCTTGCCACTACTTGATGCATCCTTGACTGTGAAGTGTAAACAAGTCTTGGTTTTTCAACCACAGTGTCTCCTTCTGAAAAGCCAGATCAATAAAAACACGAAAATTTCACCCTTTCCTCGAGCAAACCTGCTGTTTGTCTGGTAGAGCTCTCACTCTCCTGAACATATGTTTGTAAGACGGCACAATCACAGCCTTTGTCAAGCACTCTTTAATAGCCTGGCCTCTGAAGGAGTGCTGTAGATGTGATATTTACTCTGAGTGTGCTGGAAAGGACTACAGAGGTGGTTTTTGTGTCTTGGTATTATGGTAGTAAACAAGACATAAATTTGTTATAAAAATATTACTGATTAAACTTCAAAAATTATGCAGCTTTATGTTATTAAAGCTAAAGTTTAATCAGTAATACTTTTATAACAAATTTATGTCAGATCATGATTTCTTGGTTAATGACAAGGAAATAAAGGAAACAGGAAAACAGTTCAAGCAAAGAGTTAGTAAAAAATAAGAGCAAAAGAAAAAAAAGAACTTCCCACAAAAAATGGGAATGAATCCAGTGAGATAATGTAAAATAAAGAGAAAATATCTCCTTATGTTTTTAAGATAGCTGTATGATGGAGAATCAAGGTCATATGAAGAAAAAAGATGAAAAGAAAGTTTATTCTCAACTTTTAAACTTTATTTCTGAAATCAAACATCTATTTCCATACATTTTATCCTGTAATCAAATTAAAATCAGCTCTTGGACACATAAATACAGGACCTGAGGAGTCGACAAAGAGATGCTGGCAGCAGATCCTTTCAGCCCAGTATTCTGCAGGATGGCAGTATTTTGCATGTATGCGTGGTTTTCACCCGATTAAGCAGATACTTAATCAGAGTGTGATATGGCAAGATTGAAAACCAGATAAAAGCCTCGGGCCATTTGTCATGTCTCTTTTAAGCAGTTTCTGCAGTGTGTTAGGGTGCAGTGTCCTGACAGAGGAGGTCACCGCAATCAAGAAGCGATTACAGGATGGCATCGGTCTTAATCTCTTGAGCAGCTCTTGGGTGACATCATTCAGCAGTGTTCCTGTTAGTCAAAGGCCTGAAAAGACCAGTTAGTTTGTTACACAGCATAAACTGGAAAGTCAGTGCTGGGTATTTACTGAAAGAAGGGCAGGAGTGACCCATCTGCAGCTCTTTCTACACAGCTGTTTCAGCACAACGAGGGAAACCTCACGAAGCCGACATTCTTAACATTTATCAGTTCACACTGATTGGAGGATTTGCTTCCAGATAACAAAGTTTCTGAAAATCAGTTTTACAAAGAGGACCTGAATTTTGCTACTTCACCTTTCTGCTCAGAGGTGTGTGAGTTGGTGCACTTGCATTACAAACGTGTGCAAAACTTTGTTCGATATTCTGCTATGGTTAGAAAAAAAACATACAATTTTGCAATTATAGTATTTCCATTATAAGGAGCCCTTTAGGTAATATGAGGAAAAAATTTTCTTTTGCATTACCTCACAAAACTTTAGTGCTCCCTCTTAATAAGTTTTGCGGCCCCTCTCTATATTCACTGCAATATTTTCTGGTCTATTTTGTCTACAGTCACAAATGTCAATTTAAAATATCTAAAATATATGCATATAATAGCACCAAAGAGTTAAAAATAACTCTTTAGTGCAAAAAATTTATTGCAAATCGATTTATTCACTGCATCTGTTTATGAAAGGTTGAGATGGAACTGAACATGAAAACGACCGTTTAAATAATTCAGAAAACACAAAAGAGACACAATAAAATCTGTCAGACGACTGATTACCCCGTGATAATAACTCAGAAATAGTCCAAATAGTTTAGATATATTTTTTATTTCTCAGAAAGTTTTTTTATTTTTTATTTCTTACAGAAAGTTTCTGCTTATATCATAGGCTTGTGGTGCATTTCTATCCTAAAGAAGATATATGAAACTTCAGATATTTCACAATGAGATATTAAGATACATGGAAAAACTTTACAAAAACCTTATATAACATCAGAAAGTACGATGGCCACAGTAAGAAAGGCTTACAGTATTCAGTTATGCTGCATGAACTGATCAGTACATTACTGCAAGGTAACGCAAAAGAAAAGAAAAAAAACCCTGCATGTCCCCTATGGGACTCCGTACCATTAAATAAGAAACGCAATTAAATTCGCTCGCAAATTGTAAAAGTCTGAAAAACACCTGAGCCTGTGGGGCAGCTTCAACTTCCATCAGGACAGTGACCCTAAACTTAAAGCCAGGGCAACAGTGGAGCATCTAGAGTTGACTCGCCCAGTCAAAGTCCAGACCTAAACCTAACTAAAATTTGACATTAACAAACACTTTCTGTCTAATCCGACCAAGCTTGAAGTGCTCTCTAAAAAAAAGAGTAAGTCAAGAAATCCTGCAATAGATGCATGAAGCTGGTGGAGACAAACACCTGAAAATCATCCTACAAAGTATCGACTCTTCCATCATGTCCTGTGTTGGTCCATCAAGCTGCTGCGTTTGCCTTTATTCGTAGGTTTTTATGTAAACTAGAGACAAATGGTCCAGCCTTTTCTCAGTCAGTTAAATTTTTTTCTCCCCAACAGACAATTTTCTGCACAGCTAGACGTAAGTATCATCCTGATCAAACCACAATTTACATAGAAAGAATAGCATCTGCCTGTCTTTTCAAAATGTCAGGAACAGCAGGAATAAATGACTTTTATTTGTTTCTACCTCTTGATCTTCCAAATAAAATGTCATTGAGATTCAAAGCCAAACTTGCACTGAAAGTGGTTGGTGGTTTTCTTGACTTTAAAGGAAAATTAAAAATGGAACAAAAACCCAGCAATACCTATCTACTATTGCCACGCTTCAAAAGCCCAATTCTCTCTGACAGGCATCATCTTGTGCAACTTTTTATTAAACTTAACTCCTGGCAGCAGCCAGTTCAATTGTTTCTACTAAGCTCCTTTCTGAAAGCACATGGAGCTGCTTTCCCAGCTGCTGTCCGGCAGTGGCCTTCAGCCCTCCTTCTCTTGTTCGTAGCTACATTCAGCACACCAGACTGTGTCCCATGCAAGTTTAAACATCATCTACCTACCAACCTGTCACGTTAGAGCCGCGCTGGAGCCAGGTGAGGTAGGGAGCGTTGATGGATTGGTGCTGTGACTGGAATCAAACATTTTGAAACCTGCCTCTGTAATAAAGGAAATTATTTAGAAGATAACTGTGCTCCGGTGACGTGTCATCGTGGAAGAATAATATATAATGATAAAATAAGTTATATTGCTATTTTCACCCCGGGGTTTGTACTATAAAGTACCTATTTTTTATGTAGCGTAACCGATTTTGATTATTTGTTTCTTCAAAACCGCTGAATTTTCGCATTTTCCCATTCAAATGCTCGGAAGCGAAGCTGGTGAGGCAGCAGAGAGCTGAGCCTCACCTGGGATTGATCAACCTCTCACTAACTGCACTGGCTGTCAGTCTATGAGAGCATGCTCCTCCTGTCTATACATCGCCAATAAAATGGCTAAAACAACATTTAGTGTATGAACTGATTTTCCATCATTTAGCTTATGTATATAATGTACAGTGTTTTTTGTCACCAACTGTGTGTGTTACGTGTTTCGTGTGCTCAGAAAATGCAGAGAACAGATTCGAGCTCACGATCCCAGACCTTGTGACTTCACAACTGCAGAGTAAGAGAAAGTAACAGCGAGCTAGCCATGGAGTTAGCCATATAGTAAAGGGCAGCGATATATTTATAGTTTTCTCCTCTTACCACAATAATCACTCATTAATAAGCGCAAAAACCAGAACCTGAAACCACACTGCTGCATCAGACTGATTGTTCTGCTCTTTGTGTGGGAAATATTTGAGTGTTTTTTTTGTTTGTTTTGTTTTTGTGGCGTTGTTGTCAGTTGCTATGGCAACGAATCTGCGCATAGATTGCGCTGATACAGAAATCGAGAAAGAACGTGTTCCCGTCGGATTGGACCCAGCGTTCTGATGCTACCATTAGCATCAATACTAAAAAAATACAAAGTAGCATGTGGAGAATCACAAGAATGTTGACTAACATTCAGTATGTTAAAATTAGTGTATAAGCTAAAATTAGCCAAAATGCTAATGTAAGCCTAAATGCTGTCAGTAGCATGTGGGGCATCATTAGAATGTTGTTCTTACATTGACTTGCTACGTTCAGTGTCCTAAACATGGCTAAGAAACCTGTCCCATGATTTCGCTCTGAAGCACCTTGACAGAAAACCGTAAGCCCTAGCAAAATTTCGAAGACATTTTACCGGAGCAGGCATGCGTATCAATGTCATGACCGACTTTGATACCGATAGGGCGATATTTGTGGGTGTGACGGCGATCTCAAAATTTATTTGGGGTCAAAATGGCACTCCGTCCCACACTAACGAAACGTCAGTTAGACTCTGCGTTTCGGCTGTTGGAAATTTTGCTCATTTTTCGCTTTTTACATCGCCATTTTAACTCCTAATGGCTCCAATGCCAGCATCGGGCAGCGCGTTTTGATACCACTCAACATGTGACTGTTGACAGGGAGAGACAGAATTCTTTATGCTTGAAGTAGTTAGTTTTTCTGACAAAGCAGTCCGAACAACTCCTTCCCGTTATGGATCCGTAAGACCGATCCCAAAACTGTTTGAAGCATATAAGAGTGCAATTTCTTGTCCCCGACAGTACCGCAATTTATATCTGTAGCTCTCTCCGCACTAACCTGAGAGAAAAAGATAAGAAAGGCCTGCGAGGAATATTCAGGCTTTTATTTAGAAATTTTCAGTACGCTTTTATTTTAAAGGTCTACACTAATCCTATTGCTGCACAAGACAGTGCCCTAACCTGAGGGAAAAAGATAATGCAGGCTAATATTATTGCACCGCCTATGGCGGTGCACTTACCTGAGGGGAATATTGAGGCTTTTATTTTGAAATATTCAGAAAGCTTCATTTTAAATGTCCAAACTAATCCTACGAGTAACAGTGATTGGGTTAAATCAGTTATATAATACCCAAAAGAGCAATTACCTGATGTAAAACTTGTCAAGGCTCTTATTTTGAAATTTTGAGCAAGCTTCATTTTAAATTGCCACACTAATCCCATGTGTAACAATGATTGTGTAAAATCAGTTATAAAATGCCCAAAACACAAATAATTCTAAAGGCCAGCTGAGTCCTCCTCTGTAGTAACTTACAGTTCCGCCATGTCCTGCCATAAATAGAACTACAATTATGCGTTTTTGTAGTCCTAATCAGCTGCTCTGCCCTCCTCTGTCATGTGTGTGAGACAGAGGTGGAGAAAGATTTCTATCTTTGTGAGACACCCAATCAGTTTGTATGAAAAAAGCATTTGAAAACCGTTTGAAGCATATGAGAGGCCTATTTGTCGTCTCCGGTAGTACCGCGATTCATATCTGTAGCTCACTCACAGTAATAGCAGTGATGAGAGAAAAATGGTGTGTGCGGAGGTCTGAAATTTTTCAAAAATACATGGAAGTTAATCTGGAAGAGCGTCAGTTACCCTGGCACATGATTTTACTCTGAAGCACCTTGACAGAAAACCGTAAGCCCTAGAGAAATTTCGAAAACATTTTACCGAGCAGGCATATGTATCAATGTCATGACCGAGTTTGATACCGATAGGGCGATATTTGTGGGCGTGATGGCGATTCAAAATTGTTTTGAGGTCAAAATGGGACTCCTTCCTACACTCTAACAAAATGTCAGTTAGACTCTGCGTTTCGGCAGTTGGAAATTTTGCTCGTTTTTCGCTTTTTACGTCACCATCGTAACTCCGATTCCCAATAAAAGTAATAGCTCCAATGCCGGGGCGAGCTGCACGTTTTGATACCACTTTTGTGGGTGGGCACGCAGCGGTACGAGCCGCATTAAGGTCCACGGAAGAAGAAGTAAAGAACAAAGAGGCGTTCTATTGGGTGTAGATTAATAGGTGCCTGCCATGCAAAGCATAGGGAGAGCAGCAGGCCCCAATTAATATCATCTGCATGTACAAGTTTGATTGAGTTAACGGAATTATTGTGTTATAGTGTTTTTGCCCTCCAGCGTTGTCCGCATGCGCAAAATTTTCTTACGTAAACAATAACACGCAGGGGGTCTATATTTGTAAATCTGATTATAATAAAGTCAGTGCCTCACCAGCAATGAACCTCACCGCACGTCACTGCTGTGCTCTGATGGCTCTAAATTGGGACCACAGAATATCTATAGTGAATAGTTACTATAGTGATGTTTATTTTTATATCAAAGCACGCTGAGAAGGCATGTTTTAACTTTGCCCTGCTTTTTTGGCAAACCCAGTTCAGATCTCAGCTCATGTGTCTGTGAAAGTTTGTTTTGTTACTCAAGTTTTACTATTAAAACTGATTTCAAAATGTTTACTCTGCTAATAATTTACAGCCTTTTCTCTCGTCCACAAATGTTTTGTTTTAATATTTTTAGAAACCACCAAAAAATTAACTCTGAATACAATCAGCTCAAAAAACAATACAAACAAATGAATAATTCAACATAGGTAATTTAGTTTTTTGTTTTTACTAGTTTCTTTCCCCCATTGAATCTAAATAGTTGGCAGTTGAAGGTCAATACTGCCCCCATGTGGAGAATTACAAGTAATGCAACAAATTATTCAAAGACCTGAATGTGATTTTTGCATAATTTAATCATAATCAGTTCTTTGCTGTAACTTTACTCGAGAGCATGTCTATCATCAAACTAGGATTACTGGAACACCTCATCCCAAATGGGTGGACAACAGTGGAAAATGTGTGCAATATTATATCAAGGTACTGAGTGTGTGAAGCCATTCACAAAAATATGAAATGTTGATATGGAACTTTCCTTTCCTTCGCCAGCAGCTCTCTGGTTCCACCTCAGTACCAGATAAGAACCCGCCTGATAAGAATCATCCGTCCTCAGAGACGGGCAACTCCTCAGATCGGAGCTCTCTATAAACAACTAAAGGAAATGCTCTTTAAGTGTTCACACCAAAACATGAAAGAACACAGCTCGATCTTTCAAGCAACATGACACATAAACTGCAGTGTTGTGATGCTTAGACTGCATGGCGCTTCATTTTGTCAGGTGATAACTCAAAAGCTAATAATAGCCAGCACACAGAAAGCATGGCATGTTTTTAAAGTCTGTCAGAATCAACTTTATTCACCAAGTTTTCTCCTAATAAAGACATTTAAAATATATTTTTTAAAAGACAAAAAAATTACACGACAGCTAAAAGTAGATGAACTTACTGTGATGCTCTCAGTGGATCTTTAAGCATTTATCAATTTAAACTTGCTACAACAAAAAATTATGGATGGTAGCTTTTTTGATAGGTTTTCTGTTATAGTTTATTTTGTTGGCAGAAACATATTCCTTATTTAGAAATTTTCTTTTGTTTCCCTTGAACTGCAAAACTAAAATAAATGTTTTGTAAATTTTTGATTCATAAATGATAAAAAAACAAAAACAAATGGTAATCTCAGAAGAGTGTAAACTTCTCACTTTTTTTCAAACAAGTACAGTAGCTAAAATGAATGCTTCAAAACATTGTTTTTGTGTATGCTTAAATGTATGGACGAATATCACATGTGTATATATTTTTTTAAAAATTTATTTGTACCAAAAAAAGCATGAGTCAGACTTTGCATGATAAGTTTAATCCAGCTGTGAAACCCAAGTGCCTTATGACCTCAGTAAGAACAGGAAGACACAATAGAACCATTAAGGAAGAAGCTAAATTAAGATGTTCTTTGGTACCAAAAAAGGATTGTGGGTTGTCAATAACCAGAGGGAAAGGATCAAAAATGTAACCAACAGACCAATCAGAAAATAGCTGCAAAAAACTCCTTTATTGACGGTCCATGTGGGAAGCTTCAAGCACTACAAAGATTCAATTTATTAAAAAAACAAACTCAAACTTCACTGGATTTAAACCCAGAACCATCGACGCTGCATGAAACAGTCACGAGTGTTTGTCAAAAATTTTTATTGAACAAAAGTATCTCAATTCTCATCACGTTGTCGGTGATACAGTACCGTAGGTTGGATCTTAATGATTCATATATGCACCTCTTCTTATTTGAATATATACATACAGTGGAGACAAGAATTAAATAACAGTGCTCAATAACATTCAGATATATCATATAAAAGTTGAGGACCCCATAATCAACACTTCCATTGGTAAACAAACACACAGAAACGGGTGGATGTTTGGTGTTGCTCGATTTCTGGATGTAAATCAGATGGTGGCGTATTTGGTTTCTTTACAATGAAGGATGATTTATTTAAACTAAATACAAGCTAAACCAGGGTTTTAATCTGCTACTATGCTATGCTTGTAAAATACATTTATTGGGCCCTCTGTTAAAGATGTGTAAAATAAGAATATTAATCTTATCACAGCAAATCCTACTAAAAAATTATTAGAACTTTTTAATGTGTGTTTTTTCTTGTTAATCTGTGCATCCAGAAACATTTTCCATTGGTCAAATTATGATACCGAGGCCTAATTTTCTTAGCCACTCTTCTAAATGAGAAAGACAAGAAAACATTTGAACTTTTTCTTATTCTGTGGATAAAGAAATTTAAAAAATCCCTCAGTAAAACACATTTTATTGCTGAACATCACCTGTGCCAAAAATCAGCTCCAACATTTCTTATGAAATAAATATAAGTTTTAAAGTGTAGTTAAGTTTTCCTGTCTTAATCTCAGTGTCAATAAGCTTTTAATAACCAAGTGAAGATTTCATGTTTCCAGTGGGGATAATAACTATTTCTCTTACTTCAAAATAGGAAAGACAAGAAAACATGTCATTTCATTAAAGTAGATGTGTTGATCAGATAAGTCATAAAAGGATGCAACAAAAAACAAAAGTCACTCACCTAAATGTGACCATAGCGAAACTGAGAGAAGTGATTAAAAATAAATAAATCACTAAAGAACTGTGACAAACACAAAGACATGAGGGGCTGAGTTCATCTCCACCAGTTACAGAGAGTGGGATAGTAAAAGAGGTAAAAAATAAACCCTCACCTTTAAAAAAATATTTATTTTCCTTTTTGCACATCTTAAACAGCGTTGCCAATAAATGAGAATGTCTAAATACAGCAAATTAACACTAATTTTACAATCAGGTGTCTGCGACTTTAATATTACTTAACTAATTTTAAATATTCAGGCCTAACAGAGCTGAAGTAGCCACTAACCAGGGGCAAACTTTTTGGGAAGGAATAATAAAAAACTGTTTTTGGAGGTGTTAATATATGAAATTACTTTGATTTATAAAGATAGAGCTCTAAAATACCCATCCCTAAATAGACTTCTGTTCGAATCAGGGTTTCATTTAATTACTGATTAGTCTTAAATATATTTTTCCTGCAAAGTTATTTGTAATCACAAAGATACTATCAGAAGAGGTACTTTCTTTCTTTTTGCCATCACAGAAACAGTGTCGTTACTCAGGAAGCATTCCCAAAACAAACAAAAAATATTTTATTGTTCTTCCTCATGTAGCTACAGACACATACTGGAGAAGAGAACAGTAACATGTTCAACTCGACACAATATAAAGCATGAGCACTGAGCTGTGGGTTAATCTGAGAGTGCAGTGCAGACCTGGAGCCAGTAGTAAACGGGTACAGGGTGGCACGTTTGGTTACATGGATCAACATTCAAACTCTACAGGAACTCTGAGGTCTCCTCTATTGCACTGCCTGGTAGAAATACTACAGTGAGTGTTGTTGTCCACATTTAAAGTATCACTAGCAATTAACTGTTCAGTAGAAACAGAAAAAGGTGGCATTAAAAAAAACAAAAAGAGTCGGTGGAGGAATGGTGAAAATTAAAAAATAAAAAAGGCAAAAGTGATTCTGGTCACTTTGTGAAAAAGTAACTACAAAACTTGAACAAATTTAAATAAGCGTTAAAAAAAATAAAGTGAGTTTACTAACAAGTGGGTCTTGATAGACTAAATGAAACATGGGCTGCGATTAGACGTGACAGAGTTAGGCCCCACTGAGGTCCGAGTCCCTCTTTGAACCGGTAAGAACGTCGGTTCTCTCCTGGGTGAGTTAAGAGCAATGGTGGAACTTACAATGTGCGTGCTAGTAAGAAGAAGTTACGTATGACATCAGAGGGAGAGCTCAACCCCCCGACAAGGCCTCAGGCGTTCTGTTAGCAGCAAATGTGGTCACTGCATGTTAGCACATCCAAGATAACAGAGGCTCGGTACACACTGTGTTCGCCGTGTGGCTCAGTGACGGCTGTCTGAGGGTCGTCTGCAAAACCAGCAAAGAGCTAGAAAAATGAAGAAGAAGAAAAACAAGTTTGTCTGGTTTTCACTTGGAAAAAAAAAAAATCCAGGAGATCTGAGGATCTGGATGTGGTACAGCCGCCACAGCGGGAGGGGTCCAGAGCTAAGGCTTGGGTTAAGACAGTTAGGGATTGTGTGTGTGTGTGTGTGTGTGTGTGTGTGAGAGAGATCCAGTGTAGGTGTGTAGATCACAGTAGCGCCTTCACCAGGTACAGCTTCTCTCCGTGATCACTTGTGTAGATGGGGGCCTTCTTGTAATGCTCCACTAGTTCATCCATGGAGTTGAACTTGCGCTGGCCGATGCAGTACGCCCCGTCTGACAGCTGCACTTTAAAGTGCTTGTTTTTCTCCACCGCCTTCAGGGACACGGAGAAATCACTGGGCTGAAAGACAAAACAAAACAAGGAGACAAAGAGGAACACATGATTACGTTGAGCAATCGATCATGACATGATTGGCCAGCAGGGGGCAGCATTGTGTTTATAATTAATAAAAAGAAAAATCTTGTGCTATAATTTAAAAGATTTAAAATTGCAGTTTTATAATTTTTAAAACAAGTTAATCAAAAGGTGAAAAGTTTCTTTCTATTATGACCATAAATATTGAGGAGATTTGATTTATTTTACGTTTTTTTAATATTAAAGGGATTAATTGACACTAATCAGACAGGAAATGGGCAAAAAGAGTGAAAAGAGGGAGAAGAGGTGTCAGGTTCAGGAGTCAAACCCATTACAGCAGCAATGAGGACTACAGACTCTGTATGAGAGACGCTCACTTTAACTCTACACCACAAAGCCTCCTGAGCTCATTTTAGACCTCTGAAGTTCATCTACTGAGATTAAAATTGTTTCATCTGAATTCAGGACGTTTACTAAGTGGAGTCAGTTTCCATGCAAATCTAATGGCAGAATTAGAAAAAAATAAAAAAGAGAAAAGTTAAGCAGAAAATAAGAATATCCCTTATGTACGCATACATTAAACTGCTATGTAGGAATTATGAAAGTACTGAGTACTAAATGTAGTTCAACATAAAATATAAAATTCTGCACCATTTAGATAATTGTTTATTGGCAATTAATCAGTGTGAAAATGCAGAAATATGGTGCATTAGTCGGATGTAGCCACGTGCAACAGCTTATTTAACTGGAAAATTGTACGTAATCGGTACAAACCTTACTGATTCATCTGCAGTCATAGCTACATGTCAACAACCTCAATCATGTGTGAAAACATTGCTGGAAGCAGATGTTGATTAAATTCCTGCACCTCAGTTACATTTTCATGTGATTCTTGACCATGTACTCTTTAAAGTCATTAATATGCTTCTTTCATTTTATAATATGTGTGCAAATTTGCCATGAGGATTTAATTAAGATTTCTAATTTTATTAACTTTGGATAAAAAACCTTGTCAGTGTCTCCTACATGGTGCCATGACATCACCTAAATGACTCACCGATGACTCGCTGTCTCGTATGAGGAAGTCGCCCTCCTCTCCCCGTTCGTTGAGAATGCACTCAGCCTCGTGTCTGGTGATGTTGCCGTAGTACCAGTCCCTGCCGGCGAACCTCCCCGAGCGCGCCGGTCCCACATAGCGGCTTTGGGGGGAGCCCGACGTGGTGGAGGGTGGGCCGGGTCGCTCGTCCAGCACCACCACATAGTTTTTAGGCACCAGGCCCACGATGCCACGAGAGTTCTTACACCTCCACCACTCTGGGTCATTCTCCGGCTTCTCTATCACCTCCATGATTTCTCCTTTTTCAAAGTTCAGCTCCTCCTCGGTCGTCGAGCTGAAGGGGTAGAGCGTTTGGACCAGGTGAAGGACGACGCCCCGGCCGCCGGCGCGGCCGTTGGCCACCAGAGTTCCCTGAGGTCCGCCGAGGTAACCCTGCGGGGAATCCCCCTCTCTGTCGTCCACCCCCATGAGCTCCTCCTGGACATAATTGGAGGGGAACCAGCCGACGCGGCCGGCCTGACTGCCACGCCACCAGCCGTCGCTGCACTTCTCCATGACGACCACCCTGGAGCCTTTGAGCAGAGTTAGCTCATCTTCTCTCTCTGCTGTGTACGCAAACTTAACCACAGCAGGGATGTTAAGGTCATAGATCCTCTCTGCAGCACCAACCACACCTCCGCCCCCACTGCCGTTGGAAGGGTACTCTGTGTCTGAGCTCGGCGTAGGGGAGGCATCACGCGCACTCGTCTTCCTCTTACCCTTTCCCAAACCTGTGCACAAAAAAGACAATACCTTCAGTTGAATAGTTTGGAAACACTGGACATAACTGTATCTTTGATCTTAAGTCCTTTAGCAATATCTTAGACGGCCAAACTTAATCACAAAGTATAATTTGATTTCGTTTGTTTAAGCCTTCCTTTTTCTGGAAAGACGTAATGAGTTAAGAACTGACTGCCCTGCATTCAAGAAGACAAGCAGGACGTTTGTGGATATTTTTGTTGTGAAAATATTGTTTTAGGTAGAAACAAAAGTCTCATATGTCCTGCAGAGTGGCTAGTTTTATCGGTATTTAAAATTTCAAGAAGTGTTCAGCAGAATACTTTTTAGGAGTCACCACTTATCAAATATGACACTCCAGCATCCAGTTACTGGATCTCTGAAGATGGCTTTCGATGAGCTGCTGCTATTGCTAAAAACGCAAGCAGAAAAACAGTGCAGAAAATCAACGTCATCGTTCACAACTTCTCCTTCTGTTCCCTGATTGGCCAGGTTGAAATTCTACCGGAGGGAATCCAAAGGAATGGGAGAAAGAGATTTAACTGAGTGGAGTTGTATCGAACCTTGGAGCTTGATCAGCAAACTAATCCGGGGAAAAGAAAAATTATGAAATAAAGATGCAGGCAAATTGAAGACTGTACTTGCATGGGTCAAGTCAGCTATATCTTCAAAACTGATCAAATGTAGTTTTTATTGTAAAGCACATTAAAGTTGAGTATATGTGTTAATGCCATTTCAGTTATTTTTAATGCTGTAGTTTGCATGTTCTCCCAGTTCATATGTGGATCTCTCTCCAGCTTCCTCCAGCTTCTTCCCACAGTCCAGAAACATGATTATTGGTTATTTGGTCTCTTTAAATTGTCCTTAGGTACGAGTGTGTGTGCATGGTTGTTTGTCCTGTGGTGCCCTGCAATGTACTGGCAACCTGTCCAGGGTGTACCCCACCTTTATCCTAAAAAACCCTGGAGATTGGCACCAGCTCCCTTGTGACCCAGCAAGGATAGGCAAATTCACTGGAAATCAGTATTGTCCAATATTAAAATATTTACAAAGGTTTCTGGGTCAAAATAAACTCCTGATCAGGATATCCTTCACATTCAATATGAGGAAGACTTTGTTCTTGTAAGAACTTTTGTTTGATGATCAATTAGAAGAAAACAGAGAAACTGCTGAGGCTTTTGCAGTAAGATGTCCTGCACTGGGCAACACACGCTTTCCCCCAACTCCTACAGAACAAAACTAGGGCTTTTCTCTACTTAGCATTCAGCTGACATCATCTACACACCACATACACTTCCATATAAACCCAAAGGTTGAAAATAGATGGAGCACAGAGGGAATGAAAAGTGGAGCAGGCACCACGGGCTTAATAATGACAGGCACATCCAGGATCAAAGTCAGGCCCTGCCTTACCTGCCTCTGACTCCGCCATTCATGTTCTTTCAAAGACGAGTCTTTAAGCATGTTTGAACACTTCAGTGGGACTCAAACATTTATTTTTTATTTTTTAAACTCGACTGAACATAAACTGAGGAGGTATCCTCTTCTTCCTCACATGGATGTTAAAACACTAATTACACAGCACGGCTGTCGGCATTTAAACCATTTACTTGACGGCTGAAGCTGGTGTCAGTGGAAGCTGGTGTGTGCTGCTAATGACTGAAGAGAGAGAAATTTTGACAGCTCCTCTCCCAGACTCTGCCGCAGAAATGTCACTGCTGAACAGAGCATTTACTTTGTATGAAAATTGCAGGGTTCACGCAGAGTAGCATGAAACTTGTTGGCAGAGAGTGAGAGAGAGAGGAGTGTAGTGGCAGCTGTTCCTCACACACGCTGGAGACCAAACACATCAGAGGCTACAGCTGACAAAAATGCAAAGGAGGAGGATGAGGTAGGAATAGCAAGCAGTGTGTGTTTGTGTATGGCACTGTGTAGCCCACAAATCTGATATTTATGAGTGAGGAGAAAGGCTGACATCTGGGACAACTTGAGAAGGTCAAGGAAAGAAAAACTAAATAAAATGACCAGGGTAATGCGGTTGAGAGATGCTTCACGTCTCCCTCTGAGCCTAGCAAAAAACACCTGTATCTCCACACACCTCTCACCTCTACACTCATTTCCACTTCAAGGTACCGGTCTGCTTGTTAGAGCGGCGGCGTGACATCTTCTCTGAGCCTTCATCTACCTCTTCATCTTGTGAAAGGAGACGCGATTTTTAAACCCAGAGGGCTTCAACTCTGGGGGAAGTGAGCTGATGAAAGGCAGAAAGTTGCAGCATATTGCTTCACTCTTCTGCTTCCACTGAAAGGCAGCGGGGAAGTGACTGTATTAAGTGGGTCCTTGCAAAATCGTACCACCCACCAAACACATGTGTCCGCAATCAAAAAACCCAACAGGACCCTGTAGTGAAGTGTTAGTTCTAAAACAGCGGGTGATGAGGTTTAAGAGCTCTTTGAGAGTGAATCACAGGTGAGATATGTGGTCTTTTAAATAGCCCCTCCAGCAGTGTGGCTCTGTTTTAAATCGAAGGGCTATGAGGTCTTAATGCCCCATTGTGTGTAAAGTTGGTAAGGCTGTCAAAAGGCTTGCAGAGTAAATAAAAAATAAAAAAAGAGGGGGAAAAACTACGAGGAGCGTTGGAGAACCCAAGCGAGGCCATGGTTTGGTTTAATATATTCTGTCAGACTAGGAGAACTTTGGACAAAAACCGTCAAATCTATCAAGTCAAAATGTTGGATGCTAATGACCACAAATGACTTAGTGATGAAATCTAATAAAAACTTGGTGAGACAAAGTATTACTCTGAGGGTGTGCACACTTAAATGTAAGCAGGAAATGGCAACTTTTAACAGTTTGTTTTTTGCTAGTTGAATCATATTTGACTACTTCTACAATACAGGTGAAAAAAGCTTTGAAAAACAATACATACATAGTCAGGGTTACCTCCAGTGTATTATAAGCCTGGCGGGTCACCAGGCTTTACTTGAGCCCCCACCAGGCTAAGCATTACTTATTTATTTTAGTTTTTTATTTTTTATGTTTGCATTTTTTGCGACTTTATAGTCAGTATTCAAGCATTAATCTTCCAATAACACATAATTATCAAGCGATATTTTCAAATTTCCTGCCAACTTTAAACATTTTTTCAAACATGGTTTGACCTTTAACGAAAACTGTACTCTTTAAAGACTCAACTAGGCAGAAATTTTATGTTCTCTTTAGTTTTATAGGTGAGTATTGACCCAGTTCCAGCAACTATTAACACAACTATGTTTTTTTATTTCCAAGCAGAAGAAAGTGGGGCACCGAGCAGCAGGCAGCCATTTATAGTTAAGACTCTGTTCAGATAGATGCTGATGATACAACTGCTCCAAAAAGCAGCATACATGGAGAAGAGAAGCTGCAGAGAACAGAAAAGAGACGTTATCAAAATGTGTACTGAAGAGGATTAAAACAATGAGGGGGAAAAAAAAGTCTGACAAAGTCATCAAACTCGCAACCAATCAAATTGTCCGCTGAAGTGTGTGCGTAGTTTCCATTATCACCTGACCCTCACCTATTGCTCATCAGCTCGTCGTGAAAGTGTTCTCGCCTATTGGATTTTCGCAGGCTTTTAACAGGAAAGAGCTGCAGGCAGGAAGGATGCTGCCCAGACTGGGATGGAACGGGGCCATAATGTTGTAGTCGATATATAACTCAGTCAGAGAACGGGGGGTGATCCATCATTCCGATACAGCCATTAGGTGCCTGATTTGTCCTGCAGTATAACTACTGATAAGAGAAAAGCAGAGGTCCACGGTGACCAAGAGAGGAGCTGATGAAATTGGCGCTGGAGTGGAGCACAGAGGGAGGAGGGCTTTATCCCTGCGCCCTGTGACCTCTGGTTAAGGTGACCGACTGCAGCAGGCTGTGTCAGGGCGGCCGACATGCAGCTGCAGCTCCTCCCCACCCCCGAGGGTCTGGATCCACAGAGCGGGAGAGGTGAATACATTAAAGCTGACCTCGATCCACCTCTCTCCGTCACCTCTGACTACAGCTGCCTTTAGAAAACACACACTTATTGCTTGTTTTACATTTAAACTGCTTTCCACCAGACACTTCCATTTCCTGTCCAGGTTCCTCTCGTCCCTGTTCCCAACCATTCTGATAGCGGAACAGGTATCCCATAGCGAAGCTGTCAAAACAAATCAATTTCATTGTTTGCCTTGCTACCCATTAGTAGATCAAAAGAGCAAGTTTTTATATTTTGCTCCCTTGACTTGAGCATCAAAGATCAGAAATAAACTAAGTGCTGCCATTTAATTTGTGGAGGATGTTTGCTGGGGGTGACATCTGTGGCATTTGTTCACTTCAGAGGGAAAACATCTGAGTGGGTGTAAAAGAGCGCCATTTTCCCAGATGATTTCTTGCCTACATTTCCATATTCAAAAACTTGTAAAAATGAATTAGGGCACAATCTACCTAAAGGCCAGAGAATTATTTCTCCCACAAGACGTCAAAATAAACCAAACTTTTCGCTCAACTTTAGAAACTAAAACGTCAACAGTTGGATGCAAAACTATGTAACCAGAGGGCCCGGTGTCACATAAAATATCACAACAACCAATCAGGATTCTTACCAAATTGATATTTCTCTAACCATGTCAGTCTCCTCATAAAGTATGTATGCCCAAAAGTTTATGATTTTATGTAGTAAAATATCATCACAACCCAAAGAGGCATTTTTGCCCTCAGTCCATTTGATAAAACTCATTTGGAGCTGCAGATATTACCAGACGCTTTAACAACAGAACTAATAATTTTGGATAAATATCTACTTTGTTGTCAATCTTAAAGGCAGACCATTTTATTTCTGTGTTAGGTGTTTTAAAATAAAATCATAACTTTTATTTTATGTTACAATGCGATTTTAGCATTTGTGGAATATTGACACGACTATATATATATATATATATATATATATATATTTATTTTAAGGGTACTTTTAGTTATTCTGTTAATTCCTTTAAAAAAAACTGAAAAACCAGTAAAAGTTATATATATCTACTTACAAAAACATTAGTTTGTTCTTTATCATTTATCATATAAAGGGCCTTTGTAGAAGATCCAAAGAGCCACGGATCGACAAACAGATGGGTTGTCAGATAATGACTGGTGGAAAGACAAAAGGATTGATGGATTATGGACAAAAAATGGATGGACAGATTGATGAATGAACAGACGAATGATCGATGGATAAAACTTTGAGTCAGCAGGATTGGGAATAAATATATAAAAAAACAATGCTCAGTGACAGCTTGTCGGGACCACTAATGCACTGCACACCTGTAAACTCTGCTTTCAAGCAAAAAATAAATAAATAAATAAAAGACAGACCCACTAAATATTGACCTAAAATGTTCAGTGTGTTCTGTTTTTTCTTTCAACAGCACCATAAATCATTATTTGTCAAATTCTAAGGTGTTTCTTTTTTCTGGGCAACAATGTTAGGTTTGTTCTTTGTTTCATTTTCCTCCTTTAGATTCAAAGGTTTTAAACATGATTTAATAATGGGATGAACATTTCTTCCTTTGATACAGATAATTGGTGTCTTTGTGCCTCAATGACAAAGTCGAGGAAAATTTATTGCATAAAGGAGAAGTCTCTTTGAATAATCTGTCATCTGTCGTTACTTTCATTGCCAATCAATAGAAGGAGGGCTTCTATTTTCCTCTTACTTAATCGGAGAAAAGTAGAGATTTCCTTTCACATACACTATAGACACCATTTTCAGCCCCTCAGCTGAAAGCTATACCCACACAGAGACTAATATATTCAAGTCATGGCTGGGGACATTGAGCGACAGAGTGCTGACAGCTGAGAGCAATGGCCGACTCAACAGGCTCCCTGGAGAGACTGGTGACAGCTTCCAGCCATGATAGAAACACAGTGAGAAAATCGTTTTACTCTTTATGAAAATCCAGACTAAAAAACAAACTCACAGAGCACGGAAATATCTCATCTTAGTCAATGTGGGACACAGATTTACTGCTTTTGATGAAAAGCATCTCTAGACGTTAGTAGTGATAATTCGCGCACTCAGGGGACCTCATTCTCCGCCTCAGCCGGGAGCTGAAAGCCTCTTACCCAGGGTGTCTTTGATGTTTTTCACCAGAGAGCCTTTCTTCAGGCTGTTCTTGCGCTCCACGTAGTTCGACGGCACGTAACCCGTCTGGTTGGCGGTGTTGCGGACGCGCCACCACGTTTTCGAGTCGTCGAGGAGGTAGAGGCGCTCGTTTTTACGGATGTCAAGTTCCTGGTCCTGCTGGGCAATGTAGTCCCACTTGGCTACAACAATCACCTCCTCTGTCATCTTTCATGGAGTCCTCCTGGGGAGAAGGAGGAGGAGTCACAAATCAACAACAAATATATGATGCTGAGCGATCTGTAGATTTAAACACAATTCTGTCATGACTTCTTCTCATGACAGAAAAACAAAAGCTGATAACAGACAATAGACTGACATAATAATTAATCAGCTATAAATTACTGCATTTCAATGGTAGCTCCTGCAAAGGATTTGCCATGTTGATATTGTACAGTAGTCTGAATGGACAAATTAAATATTTGGTTTTTAGGAAACTTTTTTTCAGCTTCATCAATGAGGCATCCCTCATTCAAACAGGAGGGAGTTTTCTAAACTTCTTCACGTCATGGCCAAAAGCTTCCTGGTAAGTATTGGGATTTTATAAACTAAATGAACACAAAGTAGAGCACATTTCAAAATTTCCAATATGGGAGGGAGTAGATTCATGGTTGTCGAAAGAATTTTACAAATGAAAAAAAAAACAAAAAAACTAAAACATCAATCTTCAGAGTTCACCCTATGAGTCCATCTGAATGTAATTTAGTCTCAATATAGAGTTGATCTGCATGAAACATGGTGGTGGCAGCATCATGCTGCGGGCACGCTCCTTAGAACTGCAACTAACGATTATTTTAGTAATCAATCATTCTTACAATTGATTGGATAAGAAGTAGTTTTATTATACAAAACTACAAATACATTAAAAGATGCAAACAAATAAATAGTTATTAAAAAAAGAAAAACACATTGCCAAAAATGCAATTACATACCATTGCTTCCGTGTACGCTTCATTATTTGCAGTAAAGGAGGCATCGGCAGCTAAAACAATACTTTCAACATTGTTTTCAATGCTATTGTCAACATGACAATAGCTCTGCGCTCTCGGCTTAACTTCATACAGCTTCAAGCTAATGTGTCAACAATGTTTTGGATTAACTGATAAATAAATGGATAGCAAAAGGTGCTTAGTAGGAGTTTAAAAAAAAACAACTGATTTTGAACCAGGTGAAGCTAAAACTTTGCCACTTGAGGAGTTTTTGGTAGAACTTGTTTACAGACAAAAAAGGTTTTTCATCTTAAACGCAAAATGTACATTTTTTGTACAGTTTAGATTTAATTATGTCTTTTTTCAGTCTGCTATACTCAAGTTAATTACAAAATCAGTTGAAAATTATTTCAATAATCGACTCATCACAATCTTTTCCATCTGACGTTGATTTACTACCAAGGTTGGTGGCTGTAACATGACTAAATGAGGAAGGGTTTAAAGGGTGTGAATACTTTATCGCTGTGAGCTGTGTTTGTGAAGCTCAGCGCTGCTGTCACAAGTAAGAAGTCATTAAAAAATGATCCACACTGATCCCCGAGTAGAATTGCTAAAGTGCTTATCCCTGCTCACGCTGGGTATTAGTCCGGATAAACCCAGGAAAGGTTTCCAGTATATTATATAACCAAGATAAATGTTCATGGTAATATTTTGAGCATAAACTGCCATTAAAGCCTTTAATTCCTTAAATGGAAATTATGGCAGCATTTCATATACGTCTAACAGTGAAGCCCAGTCGTGTCAGAAGATACCAGGTAACACCATTAGCTAAAAGCATGAAGTTTAACGGCAGAAACTGCAGCTCTACAGACATTGAAGCTTCTACAAAAGGCTTATTTTGGCAGAACGAAGCACAGACACAACAACTAAATCAATTTATGTGCTCTCGCTTGTGCACCAATTCACAAACACACCTTGCCTGTTGGGGGTTTCGTTTTTTTTTTTAGACAGTGCAGTGAGCGATTACATGCTCTATTTCACCAGGCTTTGAGTAAGGTCATTTAACATGGGTCAACTAGACCACCTTCCTGTTCAGGAACTGTAGTCTTGAGTCTGTGCATGTATGAGTAACGTCTGCTCTGGGATAACCTCGCATAATAAACGCAACCTCACGGTATGAAAACAATCTGACCGACCCAGTTTATATTTAGCTCACCTTCGAGGTGTGAGAATAAAAACAAGAACATGAAAGGAAAGTTAATTGTCTCCAGATTGATTTAATTACTTGTAACAAATTGGTGAATACTCGGTACAACAAACAGCCACTTTGTCAATGTTCTGCCATTGAAGATAAGCTATAAAGTTAATAAATGTGTGATCTTTTCATGAGCGATTGTTTTTTCAGAGCAATAAATGAAAAGCTAATCACAAGCAAGATTATGATTAGCGATTGAGACGTTAGGATGTAGCTGCAAGCAACCTTTAGACAAGAGTTAAAAATAGTCTCCCACATAAAAGGGAATAATAGATATCCATCGAGTTTTTTCCACCATGTTGAAATGATCAGTCATTAACTGATTCAAACAGAAACCCCTGCAGTGGTTAAAATGGAAAACAACATTGATTTGAGTGCATAGAGAAGCATGTGGGTGAGATTACCCATTAATATTTAGTGCATGTGAACAATAGATAATTTTACACAGTCTAGACAGGGGGGGAAAATGCATATTAGCCTGCAGCACAGATGCAAGAAGGATGTTTGCTTAATTATTTACATTTTACTCTTCAGTGAAAAAAACGGGTAAAAGCTACTCTGAAGAAAGATGACTCACGCTAAGAGTTGCTTAAATTAGACATTATAGAAAGATTCCATTAGCGGAGGAACGATTTATATCTTCTGCGTAGTTTACTTATTAATACATGCTAATAGCAGCAGTGGAAAATGGTGCCCTCTTTGCTCAACCACAGACATTTATCTCAGTTTCACTTAGGCCACAAGTGCAGAGTCAGAGATGACTGGGAACATTCCTGCTGTTATGGTCTCAACCAGTAGGTTGTCACTGCAGGAGAATGCCTAATGGCTGCTCTACAGCCGCTCATGTGCAACAGTTTGCACAGAAAATGTGCCTCTGCTTGCAGTCACTAAAAGCTGTCAAACTGGCTCTTGCCTCGCAGGCTGGGACAGGGATGGCTGAGAGGACGAGGAGGAGGAGAAGGAGAGTTGTGTAACACTGAGGAGTGTGTGCCAAGTTCGCTACAAGTTAAACAGCTCGACTTTTCAGGATGTGTGACTTCTTTTTACTGCAGCAACAAAGGCAGCGGAAGAATTGAGGTTAAGCTGGTTAGGTTGACGTTTAAGGAGGGGACAAAAGCAACAGCTGGGATTCTTTAGAATCGGGGAGGAAAGTGGATCGGAAGGACGGATTTATGACAAGACGAGGGACGGTGACGTCAGCTCTTCCAGGAGACAGGAGGTGTGTGAATGTGCTTGGGTCTCTGTGCCTCAGCCAGCAGTAGCTGGATTAAACTGGATTACAACTTTCTGTCAGTTTTACAATGTTTATTCCTCCTTCAACTGCATTAATGAAATCTGAGAACCACTTCATTGTCATTCACACAGTTAAACATCTACTGCAACCACAAACCTTTTTTTTTTGTTTGATTCTGTTATATACTAGCAAAAGTACTGCACTACTCCAAAGTGCAAGGAATTTTTTTTTATGAGAAATTTAAAAAGCAGTGCCTGCATCTGTAGTTAGCCCCTTTCTGCTGCATTTACAGGTGTAGAAGTCCTGATAATGATTACTGTTTGATAGTGTAATCAGGTTTGATCAAAACATTTAACCTAAATCACCACCAAACTTGTGAGGAGAAGAAGGTAGTTGAATTGGAAGCAAGACTAATAGGACATTTCCTCTGTTTTAATTTTTTCCTTTCACTTCACTCTGTTCTTATTATTAAGCAGTTATTTGGCATGAAACACTAAACCACAACCGCATACATTACTAAGTTACTTAACAGATTGTTGCTAGGTAGCTGTGCGTTTCTGGATCAGAGTTCAGTGAAATTATTAAATATTCTATTGGTTGTAATAATAGGATATTATTACACCCAATAGACGCAATATTACTCGTGTCTATCACAATATATTATTGATTTATTGCCCTGCCTCACATTTTAGCACCTACTATTTTAATATATTTACAGTCTACGTCTTGTGTACTGATGGTTTCTTTTTCTATGCAGTTTATCATTTTCAGTGAATACTGTATCTGAAAATATAGTATTCCTCTTGGTGATCAACAGAGGAGACAAGGCTTTACTTGTCTCCTCTCCAGACTAAGGGTCATTTGTTTGTTTTAAATAAGCTTTTTAACACACCAGTAACAGTTACAGTAAAGACGGATTAAGCTAGGTTTATAGTGGCACCAATTGCGCCTTCCCTGCACCTGCCTGTTGGCCTCACATGCTATTATTTTGAAATTATGACACCTGCGCATCCAGCTCCAAATTTTTGTAACTTTTTACATTTTTTAACACACAAACCCGGTGGGCCACTCGTGGACTGCCCTAGTGTCTCTACCATTGGGCTTAGCAGATCTTCTGGGGTAAACCATGCTATTTGTTTACAGGGCATGTGGAAAACTCTTGGATCCTACAAACACATCCTGTTTCACTCCAGTTTTCAATATGAAGCACTGAAAATCTACTTTTTTGCCTGCTAAACATGAATAAAATATACATAAAACCTTCCAATGCTTTCTACCATTGTGCCAATTTTTAGTGGTTTAATAATATTTTGCTTCTTAGCATGATCTCTCACCATGACGATGTCAGAATGTTACCTTTCTTTAGCTGTGATATCAATTTCTCCATCTTTGACGACCTTGCTCTGTATCTGCTACTCTAAATTATGAACACTCAGCAATCAACCCCATGAGAGAGCTCCTTCTGACTTCCTGGTTCACTCCCATTAAGGGAGTCAGAAATCTATCTAATACAACCCAAGAGCAGTGAAAAACAGATCTGGCTATGCTAAAAATAACATCTATTTTATATGATTTTATTTGCTGCCTTTTAGGGCCATGTAATTGCTGGCTGACAAAAACGGTGGTAAAGAAAAGCGTTTTGCTCACTGGATGCTAACCAACAAATTTGGATGAAGTGGGTTAAAAATAAATAAATAAAGGAATGATTTACAGCTCAAACTCCTCATGACCCCCTGTTCCTCTACAAAGAGATGTTAAAAGAGAAAGATGAGCAACAGACTGCTGAGCTGGGGTTCAACAACACTTCACAGCTCCCCTCGCTGACGGGGGAGCGTTCAGAGGCTCTTTCAACACTTCACGAAGAGGAAGAGAGAAAATAAAAGGATTATAAAA
Source organism: Brachyrhaphis roseni (assembly GCA_903066815.1). NCBI lineage: Eukaryota > Metazoa > Chordata > Actinopteri > Cyprinodontiformes > Poeciliidae > Brachyrhaphis > Brachyrhaphis roseni. Next base: position 56,011 of record CAEFZY010065592.1, read on the forward strand.
AAAGAGGGAATGTTTAAAGTGAAAAAAAAAATGTTGGCAGAATTTTCTGTGTTTGGCATTTAGGTCAAAGGCTGCCAAATTTCAACCAATGAGAGATTATTTCCACCCCCCATCCACTCTGCAACGTTTGTAGTAGCTGCCTCTCACAGGAAGGAGGCGGACTGCTTTACTCCCCATTGGCAATCGCTGTCGGAAACATTTAGAGCGAACTGAACACACTGAAACAGGAGGAAGCCAAATTTGATGCAAGAGCCACCCCGGACAAGGCTTTTTGTGATTTAAAGAGCTCTAATGCTCGTCCTCACAAGATGATTTATCTTCGACAACAAAACCAGACCGAGGCAGAGTTGGATACCTTTCACATGCACTTAGGGATGAAGATGTTATACACGTTGTCTGGCTGCTGCTATATTTTCTCGCACTTTGTGAGGCAAAAAAAACCAGAGAACTGGAGTGTACACCTCAAAAGGTTTTCTGTCTGTAACGTTTACACATTAGCAGCACTTTTTTTTTTTCCAAAAGCTCCTGAAACAGAGGGTGTGGTGTAAGTAGAGTACATCTGCCTCCCCATGATGTAGTTGGTTTTTACTCCTCTTCAGTCTCAGAGGACAAAAATAGGTGCTGTGCGCATGAATACCATCATATTAATAAAAAAAAAGCTCAAACCACAACAAGATGACATCAAAAGAACTTCTTGCAGTTAGATGGAAATAGGACAGAAGTGGGAAGAGTCAGACCACAAAAACTGAGCCAAGCCTGGTCACAGACAGAGGAGGCTTCTTCAGACTCAGCTATTCAAAGAAAGGGGAAAAAAACTAGCTTCCTGGAAAAGTCAGGCATGTTTCAAGGTTTTTACAGCAAATCCAGACCAAAACCAATGAAATATAAAAAGAGTATTCCAGAAAGAAGCTCTGTCCTTCAGTAGGATTAGAAATTGTGAAATACAGAAAAAAAAATTCCTCTATCAACACAACTCAGCCCAGAACTGTGATCCGTTGGCTTTAATTCCCCTACATGCTCACAGTTACACAGTGAAAACATGAAGCTTAGAGATTTATAAAATTGCCTTACAATTTGGTACATTACAACTGCAAAGGACTTGGATGTAATATTTGATAGGATGTCATATTTCAAATGCCGTGAATGCAAATCCTGCAAGTCAATAATATATTTGGGCTTCTCCTGCCCTCAATGTTCACACTTGGTATATTTTTAGTGACTGAGATGAAAACATTCACAAAGAGTGAAACTCAGAGGGAAGAACTTCAAATGAATCGAACATGTCAGGATTCATTAAAACCTTTTTGTGAGTATGATGAGGAAAACAAATTAACTAAGAGCAATTTGAACACTTCTAAAAGTTGCCTTTATACAACTTTTGTTTACATAAGAGTTTCAATAACTAGGAATCATGATTAAGTTCTGTTAATATGTATGTAATATTTATCATTAGTAAGGCTTCTCAGAGTTGTGCTGATTTACCAAGAACAAATAGTGATGGTTCCTCAGCTCTGAATGAGAGAATAATTATATAAAGTTCTCTTCAGGTCAGCAGTGTTGGGTCCTGATTGGATTATGTCTCAAGTACACACCGACTTAAAGAAAAATGTCCTAAAAAGCTTTAAAAAAATAAAAAAAAGTGTCATTTCCATGTTTCCATACTTTCAATGAGAGCAATTCCACTTTCATTTCCTGTCATCACTTCAGTCTGTCTCCCAAGAGGGGACATTCAGATTCTTCAGTCAGTCTCAATGGGGGAAAAAATAGACAGTTCATTTTTCAGCTGCACAGTTGTTCCCTTATGAATTTCAGATTTATCCCTTCACCCTTCAGTTCTAGATAGCTCCTTTCTGAAGAACAAAATCTCAGCCACACAAAGGCAAATGGGAGCTATAGAGCCACAGGGTGGAGAGGAAAGGGGAAAAGAATGAGCCAGACAGTACCGGCATCTGATTAATCTACCACCAACAGAATGATCACTTCCCATTTTTCAATTACCTGCATCGCCTGCCAGATATGTCATCATCCGATTAAACGAAAATGCTGACCTTTCTGGAGAGAGTTAAATATAAAGGGTTTCTGGATAATAATGGTAGATTATTGATGCAAAATAATGCATTCTAATTCAAGAAACAATAATTTCTCAAGATGGAAAGGCAGTCCCCTTGGGCTTGCTTTTGTGATCAATAAATGTTTTGGTATGTAACAAAAGTCAGGTAACGTTTAAAATGGATCTAAAAGGTCAACTTATACACCTATGGCAGCCACTAAACCACTGGCTGATAATGAAACCAGTAAATCAACCAGTTTACTACACAGAAAGATTGGTCTGATTTGTATAATTGAGCACATGCAGACCAGGGATTAGTATGCAAATGGTTTGATTTGCAAGGAGCTTTCTCATCTAGAACAGAGACGACAATACATGTGTCCATCATCAGTTGCGATGTGTGTTGCAGGTAGTTCCTGGAGCTTCTGACAGTCTGTCAAAGCAGTGAATGAGGATGCGTCATTCGTGCATTAGAAACAGAGTTTGACAGGATGCGCTTTGTGGGTTTGAATGAGGCCAGTGCAATAGTAGGGCATAAATATGTCAAAGAACGGCGATACAAGATGTCACCAACACATAACGTGTCATCCTTCACCGTGTTGTGAAGAGTGTGTCCCTTGTGTCGGACAAAAACTGACATTACCACAGCCTATAGTGGATCACTCAGCTCCTGGTGCCACCACTTATGTGCTCTGGTGCAGTTTAGAGACGGCTCAGCTTCTTGCTAATCAAATCATTTACATGCCCATCACTGGTCTTCGTGCAGTCCAAATTACATTAAAATCAGCTCATTCCCTCTGGGTGTCTATGCTCAAAATTTTGATGAAGCCTTTTATAAGATTCAATGTTGTACCCACAGGGTTGCACCCCACCAGTGTTTGCCGTAATTGTTTTGATAATTTTTCATAACGTCCCAAACTTGGGCTGCAGCATATCTGTAAAAACTCAACTGGAAAACTTTTGCTTAATATTGCAAATGATGATATTGATCAAAAATAACCCGAATTTCAAATTACTATTTTTCCAACATTACCAATTTCTTCACCAAAAAATATACATATACTACGCTCAAAGGCAGCTACGGTCTATCCATCTCCTCAAAAATTTTATCAGCAGGCACAGTCTGAATGCACAATTACATGTACCCCAATAGCTTGATTTGAAATACAAGTATATTCTTAGCATGCAGAGGGGGTGGTCACAATACTTGAAATAAGATATTAAGCCAAATATTTAAATCAGGCAGTTTCTAGCCATTTTCAAAACCAACATTGTGATGAACACTGCAATATGATATATAGTGCAGCTCTAATTAAACCATGTATTTCCATGTTACTGTAAATACACTTAAATATACCAATTAGAACAACTATTATGCATTAGTACAAACAGATACTTAGAATATATAATCACAGAAGATGGTTAAAAACATTTCAAATAGCATGGATTTAAATTGTATAATATTTTGGAATATGTTTTAAAAACTAACAGTAGGCCGATGTCTGCTAGGCATTGTCATCTACCAACGATGGCAAAAAAGCAGCAAAAACCTACAGAGTAAAACTAGATTTGCGCCATCACCAGTAATACTGTAGCCATCAAACCATAGTTATGTTGTTAAAAAATAAAAACAAATCAAGCAGAGATACTTACTTACCAAGAAGAAATGTGGCTAACTGCATCATTTTTGAATACTCTTAGCACATGTAGCTACATGTAAAAAGCTTCTGTGATGATTAACCTTGTTTTACTTTGGGCTCTACCTAATTCTTGTCTGTCATCACGCGTCTAATTTTGTTTTCCTGTCTTGGTTTTTTTGAGCTGGTACAAGTCGAGAAATTTGCAGTTTTGCAAAAACTTTACGTCACTCCTCTACCATTAGTCCATCTGCAGCACACCAGTATCTTCAGCCTCAAAGACGATTGAGCGCAGTTCAGGAGAAGAATGTGAGCAGTGCATCCATGAGCATGATTGACAGCACTAAAACCCTCCTCCTTGCTCTGGTTGGTTGTTTTTGAATAAGAGCGATGCATTACTGCAAGTGGCAGTAGGACCGTAGGGAGAAGTCAAGGGAGCTTGATTTTGTTCAGATTATCTCTCATATTCTACTGTCAGGACCTACCAAGATTTAAAAAAAATATTTTCAAAAAAGTTACATACTGCAGCTTTAATCTCTTATTTCACTCAGAAATACAGAACTGCAGAAGTGTATAGCGTCCCAATTTTTAATAATTCCTTCCAGCAATGCATCACACTTTATTCTCCAGTATGATTGGATTCAAATTATGCAAGATTCTGTTTTGATTAACATCTTAATTTAAAAACAGAATGATGCTGCATGCAAATTTGATTCAATTTTCCACTACTATGATTATATTAAAAGTTGATAAAAAGCCTTAGAGCTCAGAGATCTCAATAATTCCCAGTTTTTCTTCTTGTTTATAGGCATAAATACAACTTAAAAACTTAGGATGCTTTTTCTACTGTTAATATTAGGTTTGTCTCCTTCCTCAACAGCACAGTGTTTGTTCCAGTTGCACACCTCCCTGCACTCTAAATACGTAATGTGACACTTCTACAGAGCAGCATGTTCTCAGGAAATGAAATAGCCTAATTCTCTGTACACGACCTTTTTCTACCTTGCAGACATGCTCACCTGCATAAGGTTTTTTGTGTCTTTTTTTATTTATGTTAAGTCGTAATGTGGTGCATCTTGCAGGACAAAAGTAGAAAAGTGTAACTGCATAGTTTCAAAAAAACTGCGGATGTGTTTTTTTCCCTCTGGTTGAATAGACAAAGCACTTGAAATGATGATGTGATTGACAATTAAATGATGGAGAATTCAAGGCAGAGTAATTCTGTATCAAATTAGTAGATTATTAAGAACAACTGAAGATGTCCTTTGTTGTAATAGAAAAACATCTCCTGTTTTCCTGCTGAGTTTAAGATCTAAATGACAGGGTTCAGGTCTTCCTCAGTACAACATCCCATTTAGAGTTAAAATAGACATTTTTGGTTAACTTATAGCATCCAACCTCAAAGATACACAAAATATCCAATGTTTATAATCCATGTCTATAACTGGCTTACAAATGCAGTAATTTATACAAATGATACTGTTCAGGGTTCATCTTCCTATACTTATATCTCTAGATATTTTCCATCCACGCAAGACAGAACCTGGGGAACCTACTCAAGTAAAATGGGCCTGGGGACACGTTTGGTCAGAGGTACTGCAGTCACCAAATTTCTGAAACTCTTTACATAAGAGAAGTAATTACCAAACTACTTCAGCATCAGACAATGCAAACATTTCCCTATTATTTTAAACTAGGCATTGCAATTGGTGTTCAGTCAATGCGGAACATCGTTTTTAGTTTAAACTTCTGTAACAGTAAAATATGCAAAACAGATCATATTAATAGTAATAAAAACTAAAATAAACAAAAGCTACACAATATTAGAAAACCGAGCATATTGATTGCAACTGACCCAGATTTTCATCACTACTCTCTTTTCCATTACCACAATGTTCCCAACACTCCTGAGATTTATCATTTTGATCACCGACATCTACATCAGGTGTGTGCCTGCATGATTGTGAAAGTCCATCCCAGTTTCTAAAATGTATGATTTAGCAATATGATTGGTAATATGTTTTATATTTTTGGTAAATCTGAGATATTATTGCCAACCAACCTAAAATAAGTGTTTTTAAATAAGAGTACTACAAGGTCAGAGTTAATGCAGTCTATTTTTAATGCCTTCCAACATGGTAATGCTTAAATATCTTATGACTTTATCCCAGTAAGTAAAAGCTTCCAGTACTTGCAAACAAAATGTCTCTCCATTTCTTTGTCAGAAGTAAAAATTAAAAAGAAAAACAATCTTTGTGGTGAAAAATGAAACCAGAAAAAGTTCAACGACAAAAGCAACATGAGAAGCAATTGCCCAATTACACCTGATCTAACTAATTACATTAACAATCTGGAGAAAATTTGGAGAAAGGCAAAGCAAAGAACTCGACTTAGTTTACGAAAATGTAACCTCATGGTGAAATGAAGGCAAGGCAATATCGCACATTTACATACATCTGTCAGATTTCCTACAAGCAACCAATTTTGCAGGGATTTCTGTTAATGAGGTAACATGGGAGATGAACCAGATCAGCCATTTTTGAAGAATGCATAATTAGTATGAATTCCTTACTTGTAGGCTTAAGAGATCAGTAAGAAGGATCACAACTGCTGAAAATAACATCATTTTATAAACCTAACAGGTGACTAGATTTAGTTAAGTACTACCTATTCTCAATAGACTGATGTGAAAATTTAAGTTAAACTATGAAGCAAGAAAACAATCCAGATATTCTCCTCTAAATTTCTTATTTCTTCCTTGGGTAACAAACCACAACTGACTAAAATTGTGGCTTGAGATTTACCTTCTCTTGCACTCTCTGCTCCAGTGACTCTCTCCCTACTCCTCCCTCAGCTATAAACCTGAATTATTCCCTTTGATCAGATTTTCCCTTCAGGCTCCCAGGAGAGAACAGCCCAATGTTTTAATAAAAATGCATGAGGCGCAGCGTGATGTGATGCAAACCTGTTGGGCACAAATATAGAGATTACACAAACTGTCGTATGAATATTTTTGTATCTGACAACACTAATACGCAATAATTACCCGCCTTTTAAGGCTAGACACTTGTGTTTCACCTCTGCTGGGACCAAGATTTAAAGCAAAGTGGTCTCAACGTTAACAGCATTTGCATTAATCCCATTAGTGCTCTTAGAAAGTGAATCGTGGGACAATAAAAGCAAAACAACTGGGATGAATCTCGTCAGTTTTTGCATCAATACAGTGACTGGGTCTTGAGTTTTCAGCCTTTGGAGAATTTAAACCTCAGACTTTAACCTGGTAATTTCCTGGTCCCAGTGGGGCAACAAAGTTACGGAGTTAACTTTGTGTGTTTCATTAAAATGGTGTTAAACCTCAAGGTAAGCACCACCATGCGCCTAAATAACTAAGTGGTTTTCAAATAAGTTGACAGTGTAATTCATTAAGACTTGTCAAGCTTCCCTTTAGATTTATTGAACAGTTCAATGAGATTTGACTGATAAACCAGAAAAGATTTAGATCTGTAACAACACAGTAATTACAAACTCAAAATGAGCAAATTACTGGCAATATGAGGGGGTGGAAGACAAAGCAGCAGTGAATGAAAGCACTGTCTCCAGAATTATCTTTGGTAATGACAATTATATAAAAAAATGTTAATTCTACTTGTTTTCAAAGAGTTTGGGAAAATTATTTTTTCATCTGAACTTAATTTTTCATGAATGAAATGTTCCATCACTGACTGCAGAGAAAAACAATCTATATTTAACCAAGTTTTCTGATACACATGGGAACCTTCTTTAAAGGAATTTGAGCAGGGAGTTTTTGCTGCCGTTCTGCTCGTCAGTCTTCCTCATGTTTATTTGCCTTTGTTGCACAACCTAATTTTGATCCGTGAGGCACAAGAGATGCTCTCAAAACATAGCAGCATGTAAAGCTTACATTGTGCCTTAAATGCTTAACTTAATCAGGAAGTTTTCAGATAAGAGTAAAAAAAAAGGGAGAACTTGCTTCACTGCAAAAATCACAAAAATCAGACTACCAGATAATTATTTTAATACCTAAAGGAAGATTCCTTTTAGGGTGTTTATCAGCCAAAAGTGATAGCATTTTAGTAGCAAATTATATCTGCAACCAAAGCAACAAACTGATCACAATTTCAGATGCCCCAATCAACTGGTCAGAGATTTGCTTTTTTTTTGCTACATTCAGTAAAATAGATTATAAAATGTTACAGGTCAAAATCAGTAAGTCAGATATTGAAGAAAAGTGGAAATCTGTATTGACCATGAAAAGCCTTATCCATACATTTCTAACTGCAATTATAGTCGAATTAAAAGAAAACTCACCAAGTCAAATGTGGGATGAATAATCTCATCATTATTTCCTAACACCATGAATCATACAAAGAAATGTAACCAATGTGAAAATAATTGAGACAGTATTGATTATATCAAATTTATATTCTGGAGACCTTTGGAACATTTTCTATTTCCAAATTAAGATTGTACCTCAAGTGACAACAAGATCTTGAAACCTCTGTGATTTTAATAAATATTGATTTTTCCTACAGCCTTTATTTATATCATCAATTGTCCTGCCATCCCCATTAATGTCGTCTCCTCTTTGTCCACCCCTCTGACTGATAATTCAATCCATTTAAGCCCTCCTGCTCCCAAGATGGTTTCTGCACTGCTGGGTTCCATAGCTTGACATTTTCCACTGCTGGCTACAGTGATTTGCTCTGGCCTGAACACACAAAGGCATTCCTGCTTCTGTGACATGCAGATGATATCACTCCTTCAACATAAAACCGTGAAGCGCCAGAGTCAGCAAATGTCTGCCAGCAGCTCGCTGTAAACTGCCAAGGTCACGTTCAAACAGATGTAGTTCTGCCAAGCTAAACCTGCACGAAAAGGGTAAACAGATGCTTTGTAGCAAGTGCATATAAGAGCGAGACAGAGCAAGGAGCGGATGCTTACAAGCCAAATACAGAGCACGCAAATGTGAATCCCCAGGAGAATCGTGTGGCATTCTGAGCTGTACACCTTATAAATAAAGCAGGACTCACTTCACCTGCAGCCATGTGGCTGTGTGTCTGAGTGTACGCCTGTTGAAGGAAATATAAGAGTGCACAAATGGATTAGACAAGGCCTATCACGTTGCTCTCTCCAGCAATTGAATCAACTTCCAAGCACGCAGCAGCACCACATCACATGGTAATATCTAGTAGTATAGCTTGAATTTCTGAATAACTCTAGAAGAGAAATATCTAAAATGATGAAAACTGACCAGATGGTTCACAGAAATCTATGTGACAATGGGTTAAATTATGTGTATTTACACTGTCTAAACACAGAACCCCAAACTAAACTAATCACCACAAAACATTTATAATTCAGACTTGGTTAACTTCTCAAAGAGTTTCATGGTTTATTGTAGTGATGGAGCCAAACTGATCAAACATCCGTAGCAAAGCCAACACTAATATCCTTCTTTTTCTATTGGATTTTGTCTAGACATTTAAGGCATCACTTAAACAAAAGTTAGAGATTTATGTGTTAAAATATCAAATTAAATACATAAACTCGACAGATTGCTAGTAGTTCAAACATACTGATGGTACATTTAGTCAATCCTTCTCAATGAACTAAATTATGATTTTAAATGTTGGTAGACAAACTGAAAATGTTAAAACCAGGTAGGAATATTTAATTATTCCTTTTAATCAATTAAATTTATTTAATCTAGAACATGGAGAAGTTGATGTTACTGAGTGCTAAACTGCTAAATTATCAAATGGTTTTGTGTAACTATTTGCTCACACCAATATGGCTCTGCACATAATTACTGAGGGTTTGCTGCAGAAACCTTGTTAAGGATTCTTGAGACTAATTTACCAAAATATATACCCCAATAAAGCTTAGGAGTTGACAGGATCAGCCTTTTATGAACTACTTTTATGTTCTGAAGTGCATCATGTTGACCATTCTGCTATTCAGTCTTTACTCTTAGCAGTTTCTTTACAGCTTTAACACCTAAGTAAGATAATTTTGATAGGCATGAAATGGTCATTTTGAAACTTATTATGCAATTACCAATCCAATGAATACAAAAAGAACTAAAATTACAGGTAAATAATGTAGCAGTTTTGCTGCAGTGTGTGCTTTTAAGATTTTCTGATCGCACAGCAAAGAGCACTTCAAGATTTTGCAACATACAGAATTTCCATAATGGGATGAATAAAGTGTAAAAGGAGAATTAACGATCATAAGAAACGAACAACCTGGTAGGTCAGAGTTCTTTGCTGACAAAGGAGCAACTATCAGTCTGCTGGTTGCTGTTGTGTCTTGTCTCATCTACTTTGCAATTCCTGCAGCTCTGTTTGGCCTTGCAGTGGAAGCGGTGGGGTTGGTGGCAGGTTTACACTGGAGTCAAATTCCATTCACGCTTCCTCACTTAATTCATGCCTCAGCACAGGCACTCACTATTTGTATATGCTTGCTTTCATTTTTTTTTTTCTGTGTATAGTCTGGGCACTTCCCATAAATGCAAGGATTTGTCCATAATCTTTTAAGGCAACACTTTATTGTTGAGCTGAGTTAAATGTAATCTAGGAGCCCAATGCATAAAGGAGTCAAGATATACTAAAGACAAAATCCCAACCGAAGCAGATTTCTGGTTGGAAGTTTGTTAAACTTTATCTGTAGCCCGAGTCTCTGAAACCGGCTGTACTAAATAACCAGACTGTCAGACAAAACCTTAAAATCAGCCATGCCCTTAGGAAAAATGTTGATGTTTTTGTTCCAGAAAACTCTCTAAAATGAAGATTTACACATCTAAACTGCGACTTCTGTGAACTCACCCAATTTCTGGCGGTGCTGTGCCAGAATTTATCATCTTGGCTACTTCATAATCATATCATAGTAGTACCTGAAGTAAAGCAGTTTGTTTAGAAATCCAATCATATGTAGTGAGCTGCATCTTTTAATTAATTTGTTGTTAGCTAAAATTCAAATTTTTTTTTGTCAATAACAATAATCACACAACCACGAACATGCCCACCTGTTGCGGATGCGGCCTTAATCAGATGGAGCTTCACCTGCAGCTGGAGCAGGCTCATCCACTCAGAGAGAAACTGGATTATTTTTCTACCGGTTACCAACAGAGGAGATATCAAAATGAAAGTGGCTGATGAATCTAAATTTAATGCCTTCCTCTTGTATTTTTTCCCCCCATTTGTAAACATAAGCATAAAAAGGATGAAAATCCTTTTCCCTCTTGTGCTTGGGCTAGAATAAAAGCACCAGAGGAAAAATAACATTTTGCAGAGAACAGAGAAGATATGGTTTTACGAGTCACAACTATATGGAAGGAAGTAACTTTTACCTATCATAAACGTGACTTCCTTTTATGATTGGCAATTTCATTAGTGGATAACATCCCAGTCTTTTCATCCATCATTCTCAACCAATGATAGAACATGAGCACCTTAAAATATTAACAAAACCCAAGTATATTTTGCAAATCTAGACCTCCCTAATACATTGTAAGCATTTTTAAACTGAAGTGGCAATAAAGCTGTTACACCTTAAACATTGTTTTAAAGGCCTGGCCATCTAACAATGCTTTTGTTGCAGCTTTTAATGACCAAGAGTATATAAAAAAGAATGTGAAATCCAGGTAAGTAAAATAACTATATAACAATATTACAGAAAGAATATAAAATCATGATTATGATCACTATTATGCAGCTCTACCTCCTCTGTAAAGAATAAATTATCTGACTTGACAAAACAATGAACTTAATGAAGTTTTTTGTGATTATTTCATGTTTCCCTAATGTATTTTTCCACATTTATTAGAGCGCTGATGCCTTCTGCGGCATCCACAGGAATGGCCCAAGTTCGTCAACAAGGCTGAACCACAGATGGATTGATGCTACGTGGGTTGGGATGCTCTGGAGGGAAACTTGGATCGTTCTGCGAAATACAGATAAGCAAAGCTCATGTTGTGGAGTTTGAGATAACATGATGCGTGTCTGCATGCTGTCAGCTTGTGCATTAGGACAGCCAAAGGGGGGGTGTACGTCCACTTAATTAAATCAATTAGAGCGTGAAGGGCCCGTCAAAGCCTCTGCCGAGAACAACAGAATCGAACGAACTCTGAAACAAAAGCTGAACTCTCTTTATGAGTCAGACAAGCTGCAACATTTTCCTCTGAACCTTTTTACAGACAATGCATCCACACTGATGCGATTACAACTATCCACCAACAAATGAAAAACGGTCTGGTTCACATTTAAACTATTAACATTTTACCCTGCTTTAAAAAATGAATCCATTCATCAACATTGTTTACATTTTTTTTGCTCTCTTTCCTTGTTGTTCAGTTTTAGTAACGAGTTATAGTTGTGAACTTTAGTCCCAATTTTAAAATTCCCTTTTACGACCCGCTAGATTTCACTCTCATCATGTCTCTCCTAATGGCTCAAGTGGTAATTTTCTTCCATGTAAGACAATCCCCATACACATTAAAGGAAAGAGTGGGGGGACTGTTACAATTTAACGAGTAGCACCCCGCATGTTTATGAATTTATGCTGATTTTCTCTCGAGTAAGGAGAAGATGAAGTTACAATCTGCAAGATGATCTTCCAGAAAGCCTCGAACGGATCGCAACCTCCCTTGTCTTGAAATGCATTCTGTCAAGTAAAGAAGAATAATGAGAATTTTCCTCAAAATAGGAGTTTAATTTCACAGCAGTCTGGAAAACTGCTGCACATTAATTCGTCGCTGGCTGGTTTCATCGTTCCCTTTTTGATTTGCATTTGGTGAGACGTGGTTAAGGCCAAAGAAAGGGTAAAACTCATCAACTCAAAAGACTGCTTTAAGTGGTTCTTCAAGTCAAAAAGTCTTGATTTAAAACAGGAAGACGGAAGCAGCATTGGAGAATAGCATGATATGACTCACAGTTGTTGCTGGTCTGAGAAAATCCTCACATGTCAGCCGCATATATTCCTACATATTATATCCCACAGATCCCCGAAGATGAAAGTAATTCTAGGAAGAGAACGTTCTCCTTTTCCATCCAATGGATCTACACAGCAGATGTTTTTCCTCTCCCTGATGAATGCTTTGCATTAGGGGCGTCTACTTTTTTTTCTACCGAATTACCACCAAGAGCAACAAAGCCTACAGACTTTCCCATTCTCCAGCAAACACAGGAAAATTGGCCTTCAAACCAGTCAATGAAAAAAAATAGTTATTTTAGTCTTTCGCCAGCTTCTGCTACTTTAGTGATCCACTTCACTGCCATCTTGGGTCTTATCATACACCACTAAACAGCATTTTGGTTTCTGTGGAAAACTGGGTTTCTACCATATTTACTCACAAACTTACCACTCCTCCCAGTTTCCTGCCCTTTCTTGCCATCCCAGCCAATGCCAAGGATTAGGCAGGTTGCCCAGTGGTGAACAGGGACAGTGAGGCCAACAGACTGAAACCAGTTATCTGGCATTAATTGGGAATTCAAGTCTGAGTGTTGGTGAAAGGAGATAATGACTGAGATGAATGTTTAAAAAAGAGAATAAATAGGAGAAAAAAACCGATGAAAGAAGCAGAAAAAGATCATGTCTGAATGACATCCAAATTTAAACAAGTTTAACACTTTGACAACAAAACAACTTTTAAGACAAAAATCAATGGTTTTAGCATACTTAAAATGTACTATAGATTGTCAAAAAACAAACAACAAAAAAAAACAACATAATTTCACAAATGGATGTAGATCATTTGTGATCTACACAAATGATCTACATCAGATGATCCCAGCACAGCTTTGGTTGGCTTTAATAATTTTTGGAGTGCTAATATATTTAATTAGCCTATTATCTGTTAACATCATAATTGATTCGGCTGTTTCACAACAAGTAACTTCAATATTTATTAATTATCATCTGGTGCTCAGTGTTGCGCAAGTTCACTAAGCACAACCACAGTTCACACAGTTAACCTGAGTCAATATATTTTGTTCACCATCGGAAAGGTTTTAGCTGTGTTCAAAGTTCCAAAATAAACAATATTGCATTCATCTACATTTTAGTATACAAGTATACTGTCACCTCGTAGCACATTCACTACAACAGATTCTGTAGTCTGTGTTAATTTCCACTGTAGCCACATTTAATACATCTTAATTTCAGGATGATCATCTGGAAATCATTGCAAAATTAATGTTCAAATGAGTCATTTAGCTGCAATAAAGCTGCAATTTCATGATGCTTCCTTCATGACTATAAGCTCCATGTGGGAGCACCTACTGCAGGGAGACGCCAAAATCCAGTAATAATTAATTTGTCATTAGCAACCAAAAAGAAATTTTACATACTTGGGATAGAAAAGGACACAAATGCTGCACTGCAAGTGGTTATTTGAAAACAAATACTGAAAAGTTTTTTTGTTTTTTTTTACATTTGTATGTCCAATAAAACATTTCATTTTCAAATACTCTCTTTTTATCATCAAAAAGTAAAAAAAAAGATCTTACATTTCTTTACTATGTCTGGATGATATGGGTGTATTCATGAATCAAGCTTACTAGCTGAAACAATACACCGTAGGTCTCAAAGTCCAGTACTCAGGAGCCACTTCCCAGCAATTTATTTTTGTTTCCTTCTCAAAAACATCTGAATCAAAGTTCAAGGCCAGTTACCTGATTCCGGCATGTTGGACGCAAGCTGAAGGGCAATGGCTCTCAAGGACTGGAGTTAGAGGCAGCAACAATAACCAGCACTGGGGTTATGAGAAGAAAAACAAAAAACACATTTTCAACTAGCGTAGTTTTTAAGCACTGTCTCATAGGTTGGTCCTTAGTCCCTGAAATAGCAGTAGAATCCCAATTGTTATGATCCTATATTCAAATTTAAGTGTTTTAGATGTTTTAGCAACGCGTTATCAAAATCCTTAAAAGAACCATTTGCTTGGCACCCACCAGAAGCTACAGATCAGTCTCATAATTCAACATTTAACACTAAACAATTAATAAATTGTACTATAAATAAGCTGCAAGAATTGTGAAATAATTCAGTTCTAGTTGATATTCAGTCAGAACTGAATTAATGAGCCAGCATGATATTCGGCGTTAAGAAAAAGGGGATGACTACAAAAATCATTAGCTCTTAAACCGATTAAGCCATGTAATTAATGTTTAAAAGCTAAAACTTTTACCAAAAGCTTCCCCACTTTCAAACACAGCCAAGTCCTAGAGCAACCTATCATATGCATGTTTAAAATACAGAAGATTTTGTGAACTGTGACCTGGAGTGACTCTTAAAAACACTGAGGCGTGTGAGATTATGCAATTCTAATACAATTTTAATTCTAAATCCCACCAACATCACCACAGATGTAAACACAGTGCGCTAGTTACCATATCTCTAGATCACTGGGTCATAGGAACAGGTTGAATTACTATACCTGCTGGTTCTCCCAGTTTAACAACAATCCCATTCACCAGGTTACAGATCCCCACTAAGACAAAGGCCTTTATTTTGCTATCAACATGATGTGTAATTTTCTGTCTCCTGACCATCCATCTGTTCCTACGCTTATTAATTCCTCTCTCTCTTTCTCTCTCTACTACAGAGCTTAAATTTTCCCAAAGGGAAACAAACATGATGCTCTCCTCGGGACAAAAATACCATATGTGAAAAATATTTCCACTTCCTAAGTATGCTTTCCCATTTCTGGATCCTAAAGATTACAGCTAAAAATTAAGTTATTGTATTTTGTCAAGCAAACAAACAAAAAAAAATAGATAAAAATAAAAAATAAACACCCCATAAGGGACAGAGAATTAATTATAACAAAATGATTCTGATCCTAAACTGTAAACCTAAAAACACAAAAAAAATATTCCAGTTACTTCCCAATAGGAAAGTCATAAAATACAGGTCAAAAGATCTATGGCAATGTTTCTGCTCCATTTTATTTATTTATTTTTACATATTTTCGAAAAAGTCACCACAAACACAGATAAAGGTTTCAAACCTCTAATGAAATCTATCAGACGAAGGCATGTAGGCCTTTAAACCACCAGCAGTCACTCAGCACATTTCAAACGCATTAAGCAGGAGAGGAAGAGGAGCAATTAGTCTGATGTCATGACTACACTTACGAAGACTTCATCTGTCAAAATATTTCTCATTGGATCACTACATCTAAACAGAGATCCAATGCAAAAACTTAAAAGTACATACATTTTTGAATAATAAAGGAGAACAAACCAAGGAGCTTACACTGAGATACTTTATGTCCAATACTGAAGCACTAACCAGGAATACGACCGAACCTAGAAGCTCAGAGTCCTTGCAGTTCACACACCTTGTATCAAACTGTAGTTTGATACAAACTGTGTCAAACTGTATCAAAGTTCTGAGGAACAAAAACATGTTTTCAAAATGAACTTCATTATGTTATTAACCAGTTGCTGTTATGTCTTCAGCACACTATGCTGAAGAAAACAACATATATCAATTTACTAATCATTAACTAAGTTTACTATGTTTTATATCCCCCATATTACAACTAGCACTGGCCCAAGAATCACCAAGTACCCAATGGTTACCATTTCATAACATTCGACTTTGTTCATTTGTGATAACTAGTAAAGCAACTGAATGTGAAATAAAGGTTCAATTTATGCTTTACTGACAATTATTTTGCATATAATGCATTGCTTAATTCTCAATTGTCCTTTTTGGAATATGTATTGTTTTCAAATGGTCTAAAGTGTTATTAGCTGAAGCTCAAAACTTCCAGCTAACAAAAAAGAAAAAAAAAGAAGTGAATTCTTATAAACAAAATTATGTTACAAAAAAAAAGTTTTAATCCAAATAACAATGAAATCTAGCTCTTTATGTTCTCAGCCCTTTCACACAATAAATAAAACATTTGCGATGTGAGCTCTATTCCAAAAATAAAAAGACCACAAAGGAAGTGAACTCTAAAAAGACCAACAGGAAACAATGGTAAACCGAAAGCATTACCAAAGCACTCTGTTACTGATCAACTGTCCATAAAACAAACATTAGAGACGGTTCAGATTTTCAAGGTTACGACAAGCCAGTGTCTTCTTGGGATACACCCGGGAAATGGTTATTGGTCAGTTAATGAGTATGATTGGTGATCGGCAAGTCAAATTCAAAAACTGAATCAATTTACGCTCAGAGAACACACCACGTCTCAGCTAACGTGAATGCTAATGCTAAAAAAATTTGCCAGTCAGTGAGATGTTTAAAAAAAATAGTTACAAATGCTAACCAAGCTAATCAGTAATACTTCTGTAAACAAGAATTTTGAATTTTATTTTATTTATTTTAACAGTCACTCCTGTCAAATATAGTGTTGCTTCACATATGCTCTTGGTATAAATGATTGTTCCTGGTGAGAAAGCTAGAAAAAAAGACTTTTTATACACAGATTAGCATATCTTTTCTTTAACCAATTCAAAATCTGAAGCTCTCGTCTTAAAAAAGATTTTAAACAAAGGATTACTCAGAGAAATTTTAATCTGAGAAATTGAGATTGGAGCCAAGTAAAGTAAATATACAACTTGTTCTTCCTGTTATTATAACTAAGATACCCAATCAGCCTTTTATCATCTCAGCTTTCTGAGACGATGAAAATGTTAGGCATTCAAAGTTCAAAGTGTCATTGCTTGACATGTTGTAATAGCAGTTTCTGTGATTCAGGTCTAGGAGTCCAGAGTGTGCTGTTACCTTCCACCTACGTAAAACAGCTGAGTGAACCTTATCTTAGTCTTAAAATAATAACGTAGTGAACTCAGAGGGTGTGTCAGCAGAATGGGTGTGCCATGGACTTGTAACTGAATATAGGAATAGATGCCTTCTTGCACCTGTAACCCCTTCATTAACATTGCAAACCTGTAGTATAACTTTGGGCCTCTTCAGAAAAATGCTGATGAATCAATGATAATTACTACAATGCATCTTACAATCCACAGAAACTAGGCATATAGGCATCAATGAGCCTTTGGATGCCATTTTGGCTCCAACCACTTGATTGGTTGGAGCCAAAATGGTCACTTGACCAATCCCTTAAAATTTTTTATGACCTATTTGGGGTTTATAAAAGCCCCACTGATATAGTGAACAGGCCCAGAATATCAATGGTCATCCATTTCTTTTACCATTACTATTAGCAACATAGGGCATAAGATGTGTTCAGTGTGTCTCGGAAATCTGAGCTGGAACTGAAGTCACACCTAGGTTAAATGATTTAAATTGGTAAGTCAGAAAAGAGTGGGATTTGTTTTGATGAAAAAATGGTATTGACATAAATAATATTAGTTTTTTTTATTTATTTTTTTCCAAATCAAGTAGCAATTTGCAACAAGTTTCTTCCATTTTAAGAAATAAAGATTGACAACTGCATCAAATAAAAAGAAAAAAGATCAACTTAAATGGTCACAGATATAGATTTACTCATTTTGGCTCTGAACCAAGACTGACATAGCTAACGTTAGCTCACAGCAACATGCCTGGCATTGGAGTCATATGGCTAGAAATTAAGTGTAAAATATACAATTAAACAGACATTCTCAAAAGGACCTCTGTTTTCTGTAATTAATGAATAAAACTTGACACATTAAAGCCCCACAAATCATTCCTAGGTTAAAAAAGCACTAAATTCAACAATCATTTACAGCAAGTGCATGCACAATCTATCAGGAGAACCGATGAACAGATAATACCTTACATTTTATATGTGATTATTATGGGATACGAAAGATAATGCTCCTCTGAGGGTGTAATTGTATTATTTTATTCTCAAGATCAACTTATTTAAAGTGTAAGCACATTCTTAATTATTGTACAATTTCTACCAAGTTGGGTAATAATATACTCTGGAAAAAGTAACGTGACCAACTGGCTAAAGAAAGTCAATTAACTTACATTTATTACAAAACACCATAAAGATGCATGTTATCATTAAATTAGGCATTTATTTTGCTATTACTTACCACTTTCTTTCAGATGTATATTTTAAACCTACACACCTGATCTTGGCCTCAACTGATAGACACGTCAACGCCAGTCCAGATAATCTCGTTTGTTTTGAAGTGCAACTCCTAAAATTGCTGGAAGCACATGCAATTAGAGGGATGGACGGTGCAGTTCCCAATGAAAGCCACTAGAACCATTGACCAAGCTAGGCATGTGGCACCAGTCGCCAATCTCCAGTGTTTTGGCAAGTGCGGGTCATTGTGTAAGCTGTTGCGGCTTCAACAGGAGATCCACCACACAACAGGGCGCATTACGATTGAATGAATGAGAAAACGTCTGTCTGGATTTATTACAGACAATAAATGTGATGGGCATTACAAATAAAAAGCAGATGTCTCACTACATAGAGATTTCTCAAGACCTGTTTATGGATTGTAGCCCTCGCTTGCAGGCCTTTATTAAGTGGCCCCGAACAAAAAGATGGGGAAATTATGATGTAGATGAACGGAAAGCCTTTTGATTTTTTGCTTTAAACATTAAAGAAAAGTAGACATGAGGCAGAAAAGAGATAAATCAGGTTTGAGCTCGATGTGCGGTTAAACCACGTCTGAGTGGACAAAGAGCAGGCGTCAAAGCGTGAAAGTGACACCAGTCAGCCGCCGTCTTTGTCCCAACTTTTACTACAGTTTTCAGCCTCCTCAAAGACAGATCAAACTAAACCATGAAGATACAAAAGCGTCTAAAGTAACCGGCTCAACCCCACCAACTTAACACAGTTCATTTGTAAGGTTTGCGGGCTCTTACCTTAGTGTTCGCTCCAGTGAGAATGGGCAAACGGCGACACGCTCAACACGCCACAGCCCGAGAGCCAAACAATAAGTAACTGAGCCCGCGTGAAAGTGACGAAAATCCCACTCACATTCACATATCCTCCATTAATTTTCCTTCTTTTAAAACACGGGCTGGGCAAGTAGTGCCCGACCTGTCCTCGCTTGTTTTCCCTTCGCAGGCTGACTGCGTTCCACCTCGATCATTTCGTTCAAGCTAGCTAGAACGAACTACGCACTTCCGGTCAGACGTTTCACAATAAAACACAAAAGGAAAGTTATGTTTACTGGCCATCCGTTTAAATTAATAAAGGAACTACAAAATTAGATACCCTACTGTAGACACTCATTCCGAACTGTATAGGGCTTTTGCTGTCCTAAGATAGTTATCAGGTCATTATGAGAGACTTTTCTCACCCTGAAATATTGAGATGATAATTCTGTTATTACGAGTAAAGAATATTAATTCTCCCAAAGGAAAAAAAAAAAATTACCGCAGGCACAGCTGCTATTGACTTCACTAAAAATGGTGATAGCAAATATTTGACTTTAAAGGACAGTAAATGAAGAATGTCTTCTTACCACTGCATTGTTTCGCACTGACTGGAAAAAGATTGCTTTTTTTTACACCAATTAGACAAACTAGGGTCTTCAACTCTGAGCCTTGATGGCCAATTTCCTGCAACTTGTAGGTGTGTTTCTGCTTAAACACCTAAGTCAAATGATCTGGACTTGAGCAGGAATCTGGAGAAATTGACTCCATAGTGAGGAAGTAATTCAGCCAACTGAGAGAGGTGTTTTGTACCAAAGACACATTTAAAAGACATTGTCAGTGTAACAGAGGTAAAATCTCTGTTACACTGACAATTAAATTGGATAAAGCTGATTATGTCTTCATTATCACACATTAACAGGTGGAATATTATTTGTCTGTAAGTCCTGTTAAAGCAGAAAAATGGGCAAGCATAAAGATTTGACGAAGGCAAATTGTGAAAGCATGATGATTGGGTCCGATCATCCGTTGTGAGTGATGTTGGTCTTCAGAGCTCAGTTTCTATTTCAGTCCAGTTGAGGGTCTGTTGCATGTATTGGGCAGACAAGTCCTGGCCGCAGATGTACCCACCTCACAACAGGACTTTATCTGTTGGTAACGCATTGGCACAAATCTCATAGCACACCTTTGAGGGTCAGGTAGGCTCCATGTGTTGAGAAGTTAGCACTGTTTTGGCATCAAAATGGGAACCAGCACATTCACAGGGGGGACAGAAGGATAATGTTATGCCGAATCAGCAATGAACAGTAATTGGCCACTTTTTTAGGTATTTCTGTTATTTGTTAATATTAAATTGAATCAGACAATTGGGTGGCAGAAACTCAGCATATGTAGGCATGTGGTGACTGAGCAACTTGCTTCAAGTTCAAATCATAATGGGGAGAAAGGAAATTTAAGTACTTGATCTGAGTGTTTCAGATCAAAAAGTTACATTTAGGGCATTTGTATATTCAAACATGTTTACTAAAAAAAAAATTATCCAGATCTGACTTAATTTGCAGTCAGATTTAACTTAATTGAATGTGGTGCAGAATTAAAATACTCTTGTGGTCAGTTGCTCAACGTGAACCTTTACACAAAACTTTATGACTATTCACAATGTAAATAATTTCATTTTCTTTTCAT
Source organism: Brachyrhaphis roseni (assembly GCA_903066815.1). Taxonomy (NCBI): domain Eukaryota; kingdom Metazoa; phylum Chordata; class Actinopteri; order Cyprinodontiformes; family Poeciliidae; genus Brachyrhaphis; species Brachyrhaphis roseni. The sequence goes on from CAEFZY010065592.1 coordinate 77,209, forward strand.
CATTTTACTACCGCCCTTCCTTTCTTGTTTCTACTTTCTCCTTTGTTTTTAACTTTGCAGTGAATTTGGGGTGTCGAGCTCTTATTTTGAAAGAACAAACGTTTAATTACCGGTTTGACGTTGAAGTTTTCTCACAGCTTTACCGTATGTCCTCTTGGTGACGTCGCTGACGCCGGGACTAGTGCAGGACAACGCCGGAGGAGAAGGGACAGATTGTGGAGGAATATGTCGCCCCTTGGCGATGGCAGTGAGAAATGATACTTTCCTTGCCTCCATTTTTTTTTTTTTTTTTTTTTTTTAGCTCACTCATCAAACCCTTCATTATTCACTGATGTTGACAGTTTGCAGAAAGACCATATTAAGCCTCAGAGGCCACCAAGTTTATAAATATTTCGATTGTTCACAGGAAAATAAACAACCTTAACCACAATGGCTTACGTCATAATACGTAGTTACTCATATATTAAAATTATTGGACTGTTATTTCCTGTTGTGGTTTTATTTTTAGGGTTTTTTGGCAACCTTCACACAATGTGGTAACAGTATTGATCTAACCAAAGCAACTGGGTCGTAAATTCTCCACCACATTTTAGATAATGCAAGTTAGCAGGACATAGCTAGAACAAAAACGACTTCTCCAGTTTGAAAAAAGTGTTTTCTTAAAGCCTAGGGTTTTATTTATGGTAGAGTGAACGGTGGCATTGTGCAACTTATAATAAATATATTTAAAAATAGCTAGAGTGACTGAAATAAAAAAAAAAATAGAAATTATATATATATATATATATATATATATATATATATATATATATATTGTAGACATTGGGTAAACCCACATCTTTATGTTCCAGCAAACTATTAAAACTCATGTTACTCCAAGCTGCTACACACAGTGTAATACATGATGGGAAAAGCAAGGGTTAACATTTTTTGTTTTGCTAATAACAGTATTTGTTGCCGTGAAGACATATTGAACTTACAGTTCTTATAGATAATAGTTCTGATTATTTTTTTTTAGAGATATTAAATTAGTGTGTCCACTCTAAAGCCTGTCATATTTTCTACTGAGTCGAATCAAAGTCAAATCAAAGTTTATTTGTATTGCACATTTCAGCAACAAGGCAGGTCAACATGCTATACATCATAAAAACATAACATCACAAAAACATTGTCCAATCATCAATTGTGTAACAAACATTTCATTTTGTCAAACGCCATAAACAAATCATCAAATATGGTGATCATTGTTCCAGTTATTATGAGTCAAAAGTAACTATACAAAGGCAGGTTTATACCCTTGATTTAAAGGAACTCTGTGTTTCCAGTTTTTATTTTTAATTGACAACTCTTGTATGTCTTGTTTGTTTTTCCACAGCTCCCTCTAGTCACTATTTATTTTTATTATTGGCCAATTCATTGCAGTTACTGAGAAGTTCCCCCATGTTTTTATGTTGTTATTTTTACATTTTCCACTTATGTTGGAAATCATAGTTTCGAAGATTTCTTTTTAATTGTTTTAGCTTGTTTTCATTGCATCTCTGATAGCTGGGGGGAAAAACATAACTGCTTGTTTACTGCTGTGCATTTCTGAGTTAAGTAAGTAGATGTCATGCTCTTTGAAGACGTTCCGAGGACCAGAACTAAAGAACTTGGTGCAGAATTTAGTCTCTATGCTCCTCATCTCTGGGACAAACTCCCTGAAAATGAGCTATGAAGAAACTGCTGGCTCTTTTAGATCAGGTCTTTGAAACATTGTTATTTACAGTAGCCTTTGATAGAACAATTGAATTTATGAACTTCTTTTCCTGCTTGAAGCACTCTATTAAAGATGAGATTTGGATTTAAATTTAAAGAACCCATTTCAGTTTGTTTCAGTTTATATTTTGTCCATTTTAAAACGTTATGCATCCCTTAAAAAAATTGACCTCCTTTTCAAACCAGTTCTTCAGCTTCTTAATGTCCCGTAAACTCTTTAGCTTGGCTTGTGTTGAATACTGCAATATAAATAAACTTGTCTTGCCTCGCTGTGAGAAAAAAAAAAAACACAGCATAAAGGTATTAATGTCACATGCTTCCTGAGATTTTCTATCACAAGGGGGCAGAGCATCCCAGCAGACAGGTCTCACTGCACATCACCCTACTAAACTTCACCAGGTTGTTGGTGGGATAAATGTCCAAGCTGTGTGTGATTTAACCAGCAATATTTACACTCCTTCTTTTAACTTTAAGATTTTACCAGAATCAGCTCAACAAGGTAACCGGATGCACATGCTTGACCAGCTGAAGAGAGGCACTTTTCCCCCGAAACTTGCTTTCAGACAGCTGACTCGTGATCGGAAAGAGCTCAGCGGCGTGGCGAACACACTCAGAGTTTGCATCGTTCAGTTACGTGACTGAGTTTAATTTAATTTAATGGAAACCTTATTACGCAGGACAGCATAAGGGCATAGGTAGCATCTGCAACGCTGAGCTGAAAATGAGCAGTTAGTGGAATGGCTCGCCATTCCTACCCTTCTCCTCTTAAGCCTTAAGGTAAGCTCGGCTAATTCAACCAGCCCGAGGAACACGTCAACACTCTATCTGCTGCTATAACTGGGATGTCTTCCATTTTAAATGCACAACCCCTCATACTCTCACCAGCTGCACAACATGGTCCCACTGAGAGACTGTTAGCTGAGAGGCCTGCAGCAAAGTTATAGTTACAGCACTGATGAGGTTGGATGTTTATTTTGGCAGAAAGGCGCCTGTCCTTAAGTCCACCTGACTAGAAGTGATGATGTATGTGGTGAACCAGCGGCTCCTGTGCTATGTTTGCTATCCTCTGGCTTCTGCTCCCTCACTCTGTGAAATGTGAATCTCATGAAATGTAGATTATGTGTATGGTGAAAAGGTGTGTATGCGATTCGCATAGATAAGATGTACTTATCTAAATCAGAAATATATCTTTGGGAATTAACACACTCTTATGTTTTTACGTTATTTAATATGTAAATAACTGCCAGCAGCTGCTGCAGCTGAAAACTACAGCAGCTATCTAGTTAATTGCTAAATTATGAGCTGTTTAAGAGAGATGTAGATACTTTTCACACTGTCAAATATAAAGCAAAGATTCCCACAGGAGAGTTTAAAAACGGAAGGTTATATACTGAGAATGATCACATTATAAAAGTATAAACAAAATAAAAGAGAAATAAATATTATTTATTACTTTTAGATAAATTAGTCACATAACCTTTAGAACTGAAAAAATGCCAGATCTATATCTCTGGTTTAAGTAATTTAGATATAAGCATAGTGAGAAGATTAAAAATGCATAAATTTGAATTAACATGACCCACAACACAACATTAGAGTTAGTGGATGATAAAATGTGAAATAGAAAAATTAGGATTTAATGTATTAAAAGAGAGAAAGAAGAATCAGAAGTAAAATTTAAATTTGGTAAACATAAATTGGGGAAAAAAAAAAAAGTTTCACTGATAGACAAGAAACAAGGAACAAAACAGGAAAACTGGAGTGTAAGGAAGCAAGAAGAACTGGTAGTATTTCTAAATGATCATTTTCAAAGTGGCTTTATTCATCTGCTTTCCTCTGAACAATCATTATGATCAACTTATTGTTTCCATCTTTGAAGCTAAACTTAAAGGTATCAAACAAATATGTGCTTGTTGCTTCCCCTATTCTATTAACCCTCAGAGGATACGTTTGTGTACTTCCTTGAAGGTTGCAACTTTTCCTGTTTAACTTTGTTTTTCTCCCAATGTAAGATGCTTTTTAGGATAAACAAGCTAATTTATGACTATCTATGTTTCTGGAACTGCCAGTATGAGCAAAATCTTTTCTAGGGGTCACAATTAGCAAAAGTTTCCAGTCACAAGTGCAGTGAAGGGAAAGTACAGAAGACTCTGAGGGAACTTAATTTACAAAATGCTTTGAGGTTTGCTATTTTATCAGCCAAAAAAGGACTTTAGTTATCAATTATCTAATGAGCTAAGTAAAGAAAACGATAACTTAATCACTAAAAATGGGATCCAAAAGGCTCTTTGTACAGTTTAATTCATTAGTTTGACCTTTAAAGTGGACAGATTTGTCAGAATAAACTAATAAACTTTGATAGTGGCTACCTGCATTTCATTGCATGAAGGACAGAGATAAAACATAAGATTAGATTACATTTGATCTATTAGATCGTTTTAGATTTAAAGTACTTTTACCAAAACTTGTCATCTGTGTCACAAAAGATTCACTTGCATTTATTTTAAAGGGATTTTTAAGATACACCAATAATTTTTTAGTAATACCAATACCAATAATTATGTGATTGTATTGAAAATATATTTTTCTTAATATAATTTATCAATATAAATATATTCAAAAAGTTCTAGTATAAGATTATGCCTCTGAATAAAATAGATTTTTTTATACACAGATGTCAGCAAATCTGTCTATGTCTGAATTTGTTTAAGTCCTGATGGTTTATGTTATTTTAATTCAATTAAATGACTGAAAGCAATGGAAAACAGCAAGCATGCTCAGTGCAGGGGGACAAAATCTACCAATCAGCACTGACAAAGGCGACATTTCACATTTTAGAGAGTTAGGACTTCTGGTTCAGGTTTTCCAATTTCATTTTAGTCTCAGGATGAACAGTGGAGCCTTTTGGGTATTTTGTCAGGTCACTAGCAGGAGGTTAAATGTCACAGTTTGGTCTGAAACACCCTCTTGCCTGAATAAAGAAACATCTTCAAGGACCAAAGCCAAAACAGTTCATCTGGAAATGTCTAGAGGTGGCATCACCTTTGTGAAGACCGGAGTTTAAAAAAAAATCTCCATGAAAAAATAAAATTCATATTTTTCCTTATTCCTTTCTCATGTGTGATTGTAACATCTTGAGCCCTGTATTCTCTGTCTGGTGTGAATATTTACTGTTTCACATTTAACAAACTGAATGTTAGATTTGCTTGCAAAGTGTGAACTTATGGTATCAAAGAAATTACATTTCCAACAGTTATTTAAAAACAGTATTCCTCACACTGATATTGGGACGAGTCACTTTCTGCAAAGATTTATTGCAACTCTAAAGTTTGTTCCATCGCTGAGCCAAATTCTTGGAAGAAAAAAACACTGTATTGTTTTCTTGGAAAATTAAAACTAATCCAAGCACCATGACTGCAGTCTGGATTTAGGCCCAGTTTGTAGAAAATGTCAGTAAAGAACTACAGAGAATGTTATAATGAAATAGAATAGCTCTTATTTGTAAATTAAATTTTAATTGAATTTTGAGAGCAATCGTCAGAAGAGCATTTTGATATTTATTAATTTAAATTTTTATTTGCAAAATATTTCTTTAAAAATAAAGTAATGCGATAAAAATGGTTTTGCTGATTTAGTTGATTGTTTCTGCTTTTCTTCTTAAATTTTTTTTGTTGTTGTAAATTTTGTTTTTCAGATTACGACTCTTTAGCAGAACCTTTTTTGGAGTTAGTTTGGAGAAAAGTCAAAGTACCAAATAAACTGTCTGCACTGTGAAAGGCCTGTTCTTCCACTTCTGAAAGAGATTCTTTCAAACTCATGACACGCACACTGGGTACCTTCACATGATTTTGTCTGGGTACAGTGTGTTTGAGAACTTCAGCAGATAATTAAAAAAATACCAGGATGTTTCTAAAAGCCTAACATGATTCAGAATGTAGTAAATAACTGAACTTTATTACACACAAGAACAGACCATATACTGTTTTTTTTTTCACATTTTTTTCAAAGTCACATCTAAAAGTTGCAGGACACTGGCTCTCGAGGACTGGCATTGAAACCCTCTGCTCTAAAGAATAGGAGGTCTGTCAGTGGAAGCTGATCTACTCCTGAGCTATGTCTGAAGAAAGAAAGGGCTACTATGTAAAATTGTCTCTTTTTTTGTTTCATATCATGTTAAAATATAATTCTCTTATAAATGATTGTCTAATGAATAATGTTCCTCTTTAAAAATACACCAATAAACCTGGAGTGTTGCTTTGATTCTTTTTTGCATGCTTGAGAAATCCTTGAATCTGCCCAGGTTGCCTAAACACATGCTGTCACAAAGCACCTATTTACTCAAAGCTCCTCCTCGGAGCTGCTGTCTCCAGCCAAACTTCTGCCTCACACAGCAGCCCTCCTCCACACCTTCTGCTCCTCCAGACTAGCGGCAGCAGCAATTAACAAACACCTGGTGGGATTGTGAGTCTGCTGAACCGATAACAGGAGCTAATTCTTGGTCCAAAGTTCCTAAAAATGGATGTAAACAACACAATGGAAAGGCATTGTTATGGTGATGTGCTGAAGGAAGAGTGTTGGAAAGATAGAGGCGATTTTCAAAGTGTCAAATTGCAAAGTTAAATTTCTTTTAAGTTGTGTTTGATATATACACAGCTGAAGGTAACAGTTACTTTATTGTACTATAAAATGGCACTGTACATAATACCATCCCTTTAAAAATACATTAATAAACTGACTCCAAATAAAAACTAAAGTGAAACCGATCTATTTGGTTTTCTGACAAAGCATTCCAATTCTGACAAAATGGGATTGTTGGGCACATTTGACCCTCACCTGCCACCATACCAACAGACTCGGCCTTCCCTCTCCTCTCCAGATCTTTTAGATCTGTGTCCAGCAAAGCATGGGCTTTGCATTAGCTGTCAGATTAGTCACCATGTCAGCTGTCCTTTTTTTTTTTTGCGGCAGACATATTTAGTGAGATAAATTCGTCCACGGGGGCCAGCTGTCATTCAACAGGTGCAGCTTTTAATCACCTGTTTGTGAATGCAAACACCAGAGAAACCAGCAGGCTCTTACAGACACATTCAGTACTCAATGTTATAGAGTAATTATTACTAAGGCACGTGTCTTTGTTTAGCATCATTCATGCACAAGGTAATAAAATAAAGAAAATATAGGATTTCAGCCTAATTTTAGTGAGTTTCTAGGTACTATTTGAAGTGAAATCATCTGAGAAAGAATATCGAAGAGATTTTCAGAAGAAGCTTTGAAGTTGCATGAGGCTTTATGTAACTTCCATTGTGTTAGGTTTGTTTAATATCTTGCTACTGGCAAACGTTAGATTCAAGATGAATTGAAGACCACCTCCTCTGTGTTCACATGTAAACAAACTGTAAAACAAACTTGTGTGTTTTGTATGTTTTAAATACTTGAAATGTGAAAACAAGACTTAAATCAGAGGTAATTTTAGGCTAATATTAAGAGTGTATCCCTAAATCTTAACTCAGCAACCACAAAGCATAAGTAAATTATTTTTAATATGGGAGTCCCAAATTTAAGATTTCCGTTCGTTTTTTTTAGGGTCTGGGAAAATATTGACATGTTCCATTTCTAGTCGAAACACAGAAATATCAGTTTCTCAGTCAGAAAAATGGGATTGAAGTTTTTTTTTTTTGACATGATCCATTTTTCTGGTGTTGACAGCAAATCCAAATCAAATTGTGAAGGACAGAATTTTTTTTAAATTTGGTAAACAAAATCTTTAAACACTTGCTTTTTAAAATTCTTTCATGTTGCACAATAAACTTCTTCTTTGGGATTAAAGAAAGAAGCGAAGCTTTTGAGGCAGGTGTGACAGCATGAGGTATTTTGTGTGAAAATTAACACGGGCCAGGAAGAACATCAGACAAAAGAGAGATTTCAGTATCTAAATAAAGTGTCAGGTCAAAGCTGGGGTTGAAATACCCCCCCTAGTCTCTGCAGGGGATTTGGTCGCCAAGGAACACAACACCAAGCTAAATGACGGAGGATTTGTTGTGTCATATTTAGACTCGCACCACCACAGTGGCACCAAGTGCAAAAAGAGCGACAATGAGTTAAGGAGCCTTTTAATCATGCTCATAAATTCACGATTAGGTGGAAAAGAACCCACCAGAGCAGAAATAGGTGCCGAGTGGATGGGTGCTCCGGCGTGATACGTTATATGTGCATTGCATAGATCAAAGAATACGAAACTGCAGCAGGAGCTGTATATCTAAACCTTTCATAATTCAGGAAGTAATTACTTGTTTATCTTTTCAGCCTGCCATACAAGGATAAGACTCTTTTTGTTTTTCACTTGAGAGTTATTTTTCACTGGCCACATGAGCGTTCCTCAAATCATTAATTTTCTCAGACAAGATCACATTCTTTCCCTTAATTTTGGTTTACTGACCAGATTCATAAAAATGTCACATGTTGTAATTTGATGTTCATTTGGGTACAACAAATCACAACGCACATAAATGTTTCCCCTTAACAAAATGAAAGGAGCTGATGAGATTGGTGTCTTGTGAAGACCGGTGTCACACCTTACACTTTAAGATGAACCTTTCTAGTAACACTAAACACATTGATCTCATTGTACTTCATGGTGGTGGCAGCATCATGCTGTGGTGAAGCTTTTCTACAAGTGGGACAGGTAAGATGTGTTGGAAAGACGCATGGAGCAAAATACACAAAAATCCAGGGAGAAAACGTGTTAGAGGCCTCAAAAGACTTGAAAACCGAGCATATTCTAGTGTAAGAATGGCCCAGTCAAAGTTCATGGAAGGGGTTTGCTTCACATTCTTTTTATCACTAAATAATCTATCTGTACCATTAGATCATTTGGGCATGTGATAGAAGAAATACTTCAGAGGGTTTTTTAAAAAACACACCCTCTTTTTGAATCTCATTATAACTGCAAAAATAGCATATGACAAAAGAGACTAAAACACAGAGATAAAAAGGGTTTAAATGCTCTTTGCTAGACTGATTTAACTGCTATTTTCTAAAAAAAAAATCTTACTCAAGTAAATTTATACGTCTTCGTAGAATAATCAAATGTGAAGAAAGATGCAGTGATAAATTGGTGTTTCCCATGAATACATGGGAAATAGTCTTGTACATTTTGATAACACTCTTAGTTAATCTTATAAAAGGTGAAACTATTATGAAACAAAGGTCTTAAATTGTCTGTAATTGGTCCAACGGAGGATGCATTGATAGCATAGATACATTACAGTCCAGTGAATCCAAAACAAAAGGTCCTTTATTGGACTCAATTAAACTAAATTATGACAATTATTGTTTATTAAGGGAATTATTACAGTATTATTTTAACTAACATCATAAATAAATATGCTGCACTTTCTAGAATAGTGATATGGAAGAGTGCAAATAAACTAAAGATAGGAATCGTGCTTCAGGCACTGATCGCGTGGTGATACTTTTACAAGTTGTGGTTATCTCTGCAGGTCGTGCATCTTTTCTTGTTCCACACTTCTTCCTTCCAATAAACTTTCTATTAATACACTGTCTAAGATACTACTGTCTGTAAACAGACAGCTTCTTTAGCAAGGACCTCGTGTGTTTTCCCTTCCTTATGCAGGGCATCCGGCAGCTGCCTGCTGGACAGCTGGACAACTGTCAAATCAGCAGTCTTCCTTGTGATTACATAAACCACAAAATAGCATTTCTGTGTTTTTACACTGGTCTTGTATAACATGCACATTTTCTGGGAAGTTTCACTTCATTAGCTGTGAGCCAAAATGACCAAAGACAACAGACATACACTTGTAATATATGACTTTGTGTTATTAATCTATGAAAATTTAGATTTTTTAATTGGATTATTGAAATAACCAATTTTTTAATTGGCCACCCTGTAGCAGGAATAGAGTAATGGATTGAATATACTTTTTAGCAATAGTCTAATTTATTAATGTTGAACTTTTACGTCTGTTATGTCCCTTCAATCCTTCTTTTGATTTGTAAAACGTTTGTAAAACTAAACCACCTGGTGACTGCAGCCTCTTTTAAACTGTGTTCATGGAAGATGGATATGAAACACCTCGGCTCACGTAATGTCAAGACGGGGACAGTTGCCTTCCTATTCCCACAGTGGAAACCCCAAATGATTGTATCCGTCTTCACCGGCTCTAACTGCCCCTCTGAGACGCTCATTATGACGCTGCACGTTCTTCAAAGCTGGTTGCTGGGATCCATTTCGACCACCTCCACTTGAAGCGCAGTGAAGTTCTTCCAAAGGGCTCATACTGGGTCTTGGATGACCCAGAGTAATTCCAGCCCAATTGGTTGCTGTGGCATTAATGATTAACAGTACTCTGGTGATGATGGGGACTGCCTCGGCTGACCTTTTCACGCGGCTGTATTTGTGGCCAGTGTAAGTACCGGGCTTTACCATCATGATAGCCCGGACAGCTGCACCTTTATCCTCTGGCCTTAGCAGCTGAGGTAGCTGCCCTGGTTCGGAGCCTGCGGAGTGGAGGAGGGGAGGCTTTGCACCAGCTGAATGGAAAGAAGAAGGGCCAAGGAGAGACGGAAAGCAAGGGGGCATTATTTCAGCTGGGCATTAAAACAGAGTTGTCCCTTGAGGTATTAACTTGATCACATGTCTGAATCTAACCGGACTGAACTGAACTGATTGGCTCCCATGCCTAATTGTACAACTAATGGCAACATTTCTATAATAATCAAATAAAATACTCCTCCAGTTGTTTTACCAGAGCTAATACAATATGATCTTTTGTTTGAGATGCTATCATCTGACTTCAATTTTACCTACAGTACCTCCTGCACAACTTCTTGTTTGTTCCAACTGTTTGGTTCTAACCTTATCAGCATGCAGAGACACTAGCAGAGTGTTTTTATGGTTGGAAATGAAGGAAATTAGATATTTATCTAATTTAATAATTGGTGGAATTTGGACTGGATCAGTTTGTTTTCTGAAATGCATTTTAAAAACTTGAGTGTTGTTTTTCAGAAGATGGCACAAGAAACTCGTGATGCTCTGAATATGCATACACCCCCCCCCCACACACACACATATATATATATATAAATTGCCATGATTATGCAGAGAGGAAGGATCTAAGGTCAGTAGATCTAAGATTTGAAATTTTCAACTTCTGTCATGAAAATATACATGGGCAGAGGTGGGTAGAGGGACTTAAACTTGTATTCAAGTAAGAGTACCATTGTGTCAATATATTTTTTCTTTTTGAACTGAAAACTAAATGACAAAACAGGCTCAACAGAAGACAAAAGAAAATCATTCAAACTATGAAGCGTGTCTAAAAACCAGAAGTCTCTCTTTAACCTAAACTGTAATTGTGTGTCTGTGTCCATTTTGGTTGAAACTAGCTAGTTCCTCATTCAGTGATGCAATTCGGTTGGTAGAGTATGCACAATTGTACTCAAAGAAGAGCAGAGCGACTTTAAAATCGTATTACTCGAGTAGACGTAAAAGCATGGTACAGTAAAACTACTTCTAGAAGTACTATTCAAAAAGTTTCTCAAAATAAATGGAATTGTGTAAATGTAAAGAGGTACTATGAACTACAAACACATCTGAAAAGAAAAAAATTTAAAACTACAACATATGCTCTATCGTCATCATCTAGAAACACATACACTTGGTGACGTCACACACATGTGGCCTCAAAATCAAAATGGGTCCATGGTGATGCTTATTCTGAGAAAAACCTTCCCAATATACAGAGAGAGAGACTGGAAGAGTGTTATGGACAGGCCCAACGTGTGAATGGGAGAGTGAAGGATTAAAAACAAGAAAGCCAAACTTTCCTAGAAACGGTGTGAGTCTCTGTTGTTAGCAGGCCTGGATACCGTAGCCATCACACTGGGCTGTAAGACGGAGTCTCCTGTGAGGGAATGTAAGAAGACGTGGGGGCAGATGAGACATCTGAGAACAGGAAATCCTCGCTAATCTGTGACATCATTGCAATCATATACGTAAAACACAACAAGTCAGCAGGGAAAAACCCTGGCAAGTAAATTACTTTACAATCCAAGGAAATTTTGAGTGAGTGAACCCCCGGTGAGTGCATGAGAGACTGAGAAGAACAACTGAGTGACCTTAAAAGGCTACGTGGTCGTGCTGGTGCCTGAGTGTGGACATGAAACGGGGCCTCGAGGGATATCTCTCAGAGGTGCTGCTGTATTTATAGATCATCTCAAAAAAAAAAAAGAAAAAAAAGACCCTGCCCTCGTGTTGCACTCCCCCTGAATCCCTCCCTCATTTCCAATTAGCCAGTGATGGGTCGGCTAATGTAATCAGGAGTAACTTCAGAGCGCCCGGAGCGTCCTCTCTCAGTCTGCCCCAGACTCAGCACAGACACACACTCCTCACACAGGAAGGTAAGAGCCAAACTCAGCTCCTCTACTCATCCATCCATTCACCTGTCCATCCTTCTCTTCTTCTTCACTGGTCTTCATTCACCATGTCCTCCACTCTGAGGCCATGCTGCTCACTGGCATCCTCATGTGTGCCTTCCTTTTCCACCCATTCATGTTCTCCTGTTTTCCAGAGGCACAAGATCCCTAATTGTTTGCCTCCTCTTCATCCCTCACTCCACTTTCCTCTCCATATTTCTGTGCAAAATAAACACTTTGAAAATCAGCTACTTGAATTTTATAGAGCTAGTTTAGGTCTTTATCTCTTGTTTTATCCTCATCCAAGAGAAACTCTTGCTGCAAATTGAAAAGTGGTGGCTATCCTTTGATGCTATGATGCTGTTCATGATAAACTATTACAGGGATATCTAATGTTTGACTTCAGCATTAAATCTAGTGAACATTGCGCGGTCAACAAGTACTTTAGTTGAGTCACGTTATGGTTTGAGCATAAATTTTAACTCAACCCTTGCAAATTAAGACCTAAATTGTTTTAACTACATTATCCACTTTAAAGGCTGTAATTAATGTGCTGATGTCAAACTGTGTTTAATTGAAATGGAATGTCCTCGTGACTTGTTGCTTTGGAAAAGCAACTAATACCAGAAAATAGCTGAAACATCTCAGTCAGAGTATGTACAAGTCGTTGAAATATCTAAATGCTGGAAGACAACTTTAAAAGCAACTATCAGCATCAATAAAATATCTGGAAGCTTGGAAAAAAAGCAGCAAATTACATTTTTTATTCTCTCATTTCTTTCTCTAGGATATTGTAAGTTTTATTTCAGATTTAAAGACGTTTTTAAAGGAGGCCGCCTTTTCTTTAGAGGTAAAAGCTCACTGGAGGTTAAATTCCTTGCAGTCTGCCTCCCAGATGAATGGGCATCAAAGTGGACCCCAGAACCTGACAAAACAGCTGCATGGCACGTCCAAATAGCTGCAGGTCTTATTTGTGGCCGTTCAGATTGTCTTTCCGTATTTTTAGGAATCAGATAAATCCGTACGTAAGCTAGGTGAGTCATGGTGGGAGCAGCAGACAATGAGGGAATGTGGGAGGAGTCGACTGCGTTTGTAACGGAGAGGCACGGACGGGATTAAAGTCTTGGTTTTGTCCAGACAAAAGATGGTATTGCCTCAATTCCAAGAGGATCCCCCAGTTGGTCACAGGTCTTGTTTTAAAACTAGAGCCAGTCATGAAGAATGGACAAAACTGACTGGATTTGTAAGAAAGATACGTAGTATCACAGTACTAGGTAAACCCCAAGCAGCTGCACGTTTTTTAATAGTCATTACTACGAGTGCCGCTCACAATGACCAGGGAAACAGGGATCTGGTGCTGACAGTTGGAGGTGAGGCCCTGGATGGGTCAGTACACACTTGTATAGTGGCCGTTGGTATGCAGGGAGGGCAAGTGTTGACTGTCTCTAAGCAGGGCTGATAGGAGTTATTTATATCTCCGCAACCGGTCACTCTCTGCACAGAACAAAGTGAAATCTGGTAGGAAAGATTAGAGAGAAAACTGTTTTTCCTTTTTTATTTGGAAAGGTCTTACAAATAAATATAGCCCGCAGTCTTTTGATTCTCAGGTGAGTGACTCTTGGTCAAAATGACTGAGCGCTACGACTGCCACTACTGCAAGGAGTCCCTGTTTGGGAAAAAGTACGTTCTTCGAGAGGACAATCCCTACTGTGTGAAATGTTATGAGAGCCTGTACTCCAACACTTGTGAAGAGTGCAAGAAACCCATTGGCTGTAACACCAGGGTAAGTGATTGAATTGAAAAAGAAACACTACAAACATGTACAAGAGGAGACTGTGTCATCTTGGCAACAACTATCTGACATTCCTTGCAGGATCTGTCCTACAAGGACCGTCACTGGCATGAGGAGTGCTTCAAATGCTTCCAGTGCAAGCGCTCCCTGGTGGACAAGCCGTTCTCCACCAAGGATGATCAGCTTCTTTGCACCGAGTGCTACTCCAATGAGTATTCCTCCAAGTGCCATGAGTGCAAGAAAACCATCATGCCAGGTAAAAAGGAAAGCAAAGATTTTTAGATTTTCCTTTGCAGAGCTTTGATGTGACCAAAAGCAGGCAAGTGGGTCACGTTTCCTGAGGGGTGGGTGGCCTGGTGTGAGCAGCAGCATTTCTAGCATAACTTCTGCCTTAGGTGAGCTCTTATTTCTGCAAGTTGAGTACTGCTTGCACTGCCCCAAACGGTTCCATTCACCATTTAATGGACATGCATGTAAGCAATTAAAAAATTATTTGTGGCCCAAGCAACTTATAAAGCATTGACAAGATATTTTTGAGTGCCTGTTACCTCCATGATTAGGCTGAGGTGGCCTGAATGACACTCACAATGAAAAGTAGAAAGAAATGACCAAAAATAAGTCCATCGCCAGAGGCCTCAATAAGTGAAGTGCCATTCACACAGGGGGCAATTAAATGTTCATTTTAAATCTATGTCCTCATTAACACATCAACACTTAACTCTGTGCTATAGTCCGCTATAATGATTACCTACTGACCGGTTTCCATCCATCCATCCATTTTCTTACACCCTTGTCCCTCGTGGGGTCAGGAGGGGTGTTGGTGCCGATCTCCAGTGCGACATTTCGGGCGAGAGGCGAGGTACACCCTGGACATGTCGCTAGTCCATTGCAGGGCAACACCGACCGGTTTGTCAAATGACAAAAAATATGAAAAAAAGAAGAAAAACAAAAACATATCTGCTTTTCTAACTTCCCACTACTTGTGGCTCGGCTGCATAACTACTATCAGATTGTACATGAACAGGAAACATTTGGAAAAACTTTCAGTTTCTGCTCATGTGTTTTTTGTTTAGTTGGTAGAATGCAAACATCTATTGACCTTTTTTTGTTTTCCCACCTTTTAAACTTTTTTACATACAACACCTCTTTCTATTAAAATTATACAATTGTAAAAAAGTTAAGAAATAAGCGAGGTTCAGCCTTCCTCCAGTGTAGTTGAAATACTCTTATTTCTCCACCTATAGCAGAAAGTCAAAAATGTTAAACTATAAATGCAGGAAACATAACTTTTGAGTGCATAGATGTACAGGATGAACTCCAACGCTGATTTAGTTCTGGTTAAATTTATTTACACCCAAGGGCGTAGGTTTGGTCTAAGCTTTGGTGGGGACCTTGACACCATCTTCCTCCCCTCCCCCCCACAGCACCGTTCCGACACGGTCTCGGAGGCTCATAATAAATGTCAAACTAAGAAGCTTCCGTTCCGCGCACCGCCTGTTGCTGCTAATCAAAGATCGTAGATCCACGTTCTTTGAGCCAATATGGCAAAAATTGGTCGGGACTTTTTCATATCCCGTGAATATTGGTGGGGACATGTCCCTACCGTCCCTACCCAAACCTACGCCCATGTTTACACCATTCACAATTCAACCAGTCTTATCCAAACTGACCTGATTGTTATGAGTATACCCAATAACTCTATTAGGATAAAAAGCTGCCTATTGGTGGTTCCTATAGTTCTGTCTCAGCACTGGTTCTTTTTCCATCTCTTTAACTTCCTGTTGTCTCTTCCATCTTGATTTCCTGAAGGCTCCAGGAAGATGGAGCACAAGGGCAACAGCTGGCATGAGACCTGCTTCACCTGCAAGCGATGCCAGCAGCCAATCGGTACCAAGAGTTTCATCCCGAAGGAGAACCAAAACTTCTGTGTGCCTTGCTACGAGAAGCAGTTTGCCATGCAGTGTGTGCACTGTAAGAAGGTAGGACTTCAGGAACGTCTATGTGTATTTATGAAACACAAAAGGGTAATAAGATGATACTCATTCTGATTAGCCCATCACTACCGGTGGGGTGACCTACCGTGACCAGCCCTGGCATAAGGACTGCTTCCTGTGCACCAGCTGCAAGCAGCAGTTGTCCGGCCAGAGGTTCACCTCCAGAGATGACTTTGCCTACTGTCTGAACTGCTTCTGCAACCTTTATGCCAAGAAGTGTGCCTCCTGCACCACCCCGATTAGTGGTAATCAAACGATCCTTGCGCTAACTGGATCCACAACTGCTTTTCTCAGGTTTCCTGATGGTAGTTTTTTCTTCAGGTCTGGGAGGAAGCAAATACATCTCCTTCGAGGAGCGCCAGTGGCACAACGACTGCTTCAACTGCAAGAAATGCTCTGTGTCCCTGGTTGGCCGTGGCTTCCTGACTGAACGGGATGATATCCTGTGCCCAGAGTGTGGCAAAGATATCTAACTCAGCCTGAGGGATAACAATACAACTAACAAATGGCAGATATTGAATAAGTACTATTAGTCCATAAAATATGATTGTACATGATTTTTAGCTCTGGGTTGCACAGTAATTGTGTTCTTTGACTTCATGAAGCTTATTCAAAGTTACCTGTAAGTTCCTTCAAGATGAAAATGTATTTACTAATAAAGTAGCTGTAGGCATGAATGTAAAGAGTTGCATGCTAAATAAAGCAACAGCATTGATTTAAACTTTTAGCCATGAAGTGTAATGTGATCACCATTTTGCGAGCAGTCAAACCCAATGCAAGTACACCGTGTTCCAAATTATTATGCAAATTGGATTTAAGTGTCATAAAGATAAATTTTTTTGTTGTGCTATTAAATTTATAGATGGTATTGTGTGTCAGGGCTCTTTGAATCACTATAATTAATTTCAGAGAACTGGGTTGATTAATTTATCTGGTGAGCTCAATTAAAGGAAATCTACTTAAGAAGGATGTTCCACATTATTAAGCAGGCCACAGGTTTCAAGTAATATGGGAAAGAGAAAGGATCTCTCTGCTGATGAACATCATCAGATAGTGTAGTGTCGTGTGATAAGGTATGAAAACATAAGATATTTAACGAAAACTGAAGCGTTATCGTACTGTGAAGAGATTTGTGGCTGATTCAGAACAAAGATGGGT